>APFE031103312.1:29820-102664 GCA_000404065.3 Pinus taeda | reverse complement strand
GGATTCACTTAAATAAAACCTATTCTTGAAAATGGGCGAATGGAAGATTGTAACTTCTAATTTCAAGGGCTAAATTTACCTTTTTTACCCTCTCCCTTAAAATAAGGTGGGCTATTTGAGGTGATTTGTAAAAATGCACTATGATACAAAATATTCGCCCACTAAGAATTTAAAACCCCTTAATTTCACCCCAAAGGGTGAACATTCGCCCCTAAAATTTTATATGTAGGAAAATTTCTCTTGGATTTTGCGAGACCTCTAGCCCTAGGAAGGAGTGCATAAGTCCTAGGTCCTTCATCTCAAATTCAGAAGCCAACTCCCTCTTACATTTGTGAATGAGAGGTTCTCCACCTTTCAGAAAGAGGTTGTCAACATACAACACCAGTATGAGAGGCTTATCATCTTCAGCCTTAAAGTAAGGTTTGGATCGACTTCACTCCTAGTAAATCCCAACTTCATCAAGTAGTTATCGATCCTCTCATATCAAGCTCGGGGTGCTTGCTTCAACCCATAGAGGGCTTTCTTCAACATTTATACATGATATTCCCGATTATGAATTTCAAAACCCTGGATTTGTTCCACATAGACTTTCTCTTTAATTGAACCATGCAAGAACATGGTCTTGACATCCATCTGATGTAGGTTCCATACATGCTTAGCGGAAAGGGCTATGATCGAGCAGATGGTGGTGTATCGGGCAATAGGTGAAATATCTCACCATAATCTACACATTCCTTTTGAGAGAAGCCTTGAGCAACAAAGCGAGCCTTATACTTTTTAGCACTCCCATCAGCTCCATGCTTGATTTTGTAAAGCCACTTTGAGGTGACAATTTTTTTGTCCTGGGGTCTGCGAACCACATCCCAAACATCATTCTTCATGATGGACTCGTATTCTTCATTCATAGCATCCTTCCATACTTGATGCTTCATGGCTTCTTTGAACGATGAAGGCTCATTCTAAATGATGGTGCTCATAATAGTCAAGTATCCCTGCTACTTGGTCGACTTCTTACTTTCACGGAAGGTCCCTCTGGGTGTAATATGTCTTTCAACATCTTCAAGAGTCCCCTAAGCCATGAGGGCCTCTTTTTAGATGAGGAAGGCTCTTGTGGATGGGGATCAATAGGGTCCATAGGTTCTTCCACATCGGGCATCATTTCATCTTCCTTCTCATCCGGCTTTCTAGTGTCAGCTTCTTTATCTTTCCTTAGAATAGGAAGATTGTCAACCTTGCTAAGAGCCATATGTTCATCAAAGGTGACATCATGACTTATCTCGACTTTCCTTTGACCAACCACATAGATTATATAGCCCTTAGAATTTTATCTATAGCTCACAAAGATTCCCTTCTTTCCAAATGCACCCAATTTGATTTTAGGCACTGTTGGTGTCCTAAATTGCCCTATTTTCTACCCCATTTCCATAAATATCAACCTCTATTTTACCTCAATAAAGACCATTCTTTCCTGTACTAGTCCAAGATAGTTACCCATTCGTGCACTTGCTCATATTTTACATTAAGATTTATTACAACACTTTATTAATAATTTTATATGGATTTCATGCCTATTTACGTACCTCTTGTAACTCACATTAATTTCCTAGAGTAATTGTGGAACTTAGTATTAATTATGAATGAGTATGACTAGTGCAGGTAGAAACCTGCATTGCCATGAAGATTGCCCGAGATTTCCAAGAAGCCAAATCTTCCACGAAGACAGGTCTCGATCCTTGACTCCGAGTTTAGCTGCTGATGAACTAAAGAAGGATAACAGGTGACGCACAATCAGGGATTGTTTTCCAAAGTTCGGTAACAGCCAAGCGAAATATATGTGCATTGTAACTGCTAGCCAAGTTTGTATTTTTGGTTTCTAAGTCTGTTCGGCCAAAAGGCATGAATAAGAAATGTATGTAATTAGTGAAAACGGCTAGGGCCGAAAGGATGTATAAGATATAGATCATAGGTAGGATTAGCTAGTGAACCATCGATTGTAATTTCGTTTCTTATGTAATATGGTTATCGCCGCAGTTCTGGGGTTGGGCTACTCTGTTATGTATATTTGCCAAATCGAGTAATACAAGAGAATTGCCACGATTTGCATACACAGTGTCTAATTTATCTTTGATGTATATTTGAAGTGCTGAGCTTTTTCATCCCTTAGAAGGGGAATGAGTTGACCCAGTTTGTTTACCCCCCTCGCTTTCGTTAATCATAAAGACGATGTGAATATTTCTTTTGCAGTTGTTGATGTTACAGTTTTAATAGTTATTTCTCAAGTTCTAATTTAAATATCTTTTGTAGCTAAAGTGTGAAATGGATCCGTGGTTTGAGAGTTATTTGCGTTTACTTTGTTTATGAAATTTATTTCTCGCATTTCCTTTACTCTCAATCTCTGTCTTAATTCATTTTCAATCGAATCGTGTAGAGAACTCTTTCCTGCACCAGTGCATGCATTTTCCTGCACTTTGGTTTAGTCATTCATTTTGCAACAAACATTGAGTCACTTACCTACATATTATTTGTAGTTATTTTGCAAGTGAATGAATCAGTAACTTAGTAATTGTCTCCAGCATTAAAAGTACATCTTTAGGAGATCTGGAAGTAGTTGCATAAAATTATCATGAACATGTTATACTTGCAAAGAACATAAGCATTTTGAGTGGATTGCCAAAGTTAATTAACACATGCAAAACACTTAGACTATTGTTTGATTCCTTTGGATTGCTTTTATTTCATGAAGTTTATTTCCTTTGCAAAGTTTAATGAATTAAAGCATCTTTCCTTTTCACAAATAATTTACTTCAGAATTTCATTTACAATTGCAATTCTTTTTCAGCACATCTTTCAGTCTTTTCGAAATTAATTTGGAAACTGGGTGAAGGAAACTCTACCTTGGTGCATGAGTGGGTATCTTGTCACAGAAACTGAGTGCTCTAAGCCCTAAGGTTTAGAGCACCTTCACTAAGACATAAGTCTTCAGTAAGGAAGGTCAAACATACTTTTACACAAAGATATTGTACCTGCACTAGTGCAAGCAGACTGCAACAATGCAAGGACAGGTTGTTTGCGTGGAAGGAAGATCAGGAGGAAGACAGAACTCTGCAAGGGCCCACTTGTCAGATTGTTAGCCATCCATCTGAAGATGAACATAGCATTTCATTACAACATTTAAGATTGTTTCCATTGTGTGGAATTTCTTTACTTGATTTACTTGCAAATTGTCTTTTACATTCCAGCACTAGAGTTGCTTTGGTGTCAATTGTCTTTCCGATTGTTCTGTCTGATTCTGCAAAGCATTTCCTTTAAGAAGTAGGATTAGAAATAGGAAAAGTTCATACCATTTATGGTATTTCTTGTGCTTTGTCTCTAAGTTTACGAAATCCTCGAGTTGACAATTAAGTGTTGAGGAGTTTTCTCAAGCGCAATTCTTGCACCCAACATTTTGGCGTCGTTGCCGAGGAGGCGATTTGAATTGGTAAGAATTTTCCATTTTTGCAATAGGGTCAAGTCTGATATTATTTTTTCCTACAGTGTGCTTCTATTGTTTGAAGGAATTTATAGGTGCCAATTTATTTTTTGGAAATTGCAGTTTTTATTTGAATTTCATTTTGTCATTTTTTGAAATGAATGCCTAAAAGAGGTAGGGGTCTGAAGCCCACTAGGGGCCAAAGAAATATTGATAAATCTGAAACCAAAACTCATATTGGGCCTTCTTTTGCAGGAAGAAAGTTCAAACAAACTTAGACTCATCACGCATGAACAATCCACCTAGGCCCTGGTAGCAATGGTTCAAGTGTGACATAGCCCATAAAGGGGAAGAAGGGGATTGTTGGAATCCATAGTCAGCCTTCTCAGTTTGTTGAGCGCAGTTCGTGTGGAAGAACAACAATGGCAGATATGGAAGGCCATCCAGAAGGAAGCGGTTAAAATCAGGTAAATTAGGAAAAGTCCACTTTCGGATTCTCAATTGTGGATCCTGATACACAAGTGAAAATGAAAAATATTTCACCATCAACTCTTCCTCATTTTTATGGTAAGGTACATCAATATCCGGACACTTTCTTATTCGATTTTTATATTTTGTGTAGAATTTATGATTATTCATTTGATGCCCAAAAGTTAAAGTTGTTTCCTGCAACTCTCAAGGACGCAACACTCCGTTGGTTCATGGGACTAGGAGGAAAAACTGTATCTTCTTGGGAGCAAATGAAGAGAGTTTTCTTGTCAAAATATTAGGAATATTGTAAAACTAGAGATATTCAAGATGAAATCTTTACTATTGTGCAAAATGATGATGAGACTTTAGAGGACTACTGGGAGAGATTCCTGTATATCCTTCAAAGGTCAAAGCACAAATTTGATCAAAGTACCATTAGAACCTTGTTCTTATGTGGGCTCACTGATGATGCTAGAAATAACTTAAATCTATTAGGACAAGGGGATATTGCTCAAAAGACTTTTGATCAAATCTGTGACTTGTGTAGGAAATTCTCGAGGAACCAACATAGATCCGATAAAGGATTTCAGAATAAAAACAGAAAAATTGAATCAACTGATGCTATGATTATTGGATTCGGAAAAATGGACAATATGAAAATTGAAATAATGAATACTATTAGTAAACAAATAGACTCTTTGAAATTTCAGCAGAAACTTGTAGAAGAGCAAGAGATATTGTCTATTTTCTATCCTAAATGTAGAAGAAAGCATCCTTTAAGAGAATGTCCTCTAGATATTAAAGAAACTAATAAATGTGCAATTTGTGCAGATAACCATGCTACATTTAAATGTTCCTCTATACCTGGGCTGAAAGTTGTACTTGAAGGGGGACAACCTAAAGCTGAATCATTACATGATATGGGAGCATGAAGAAATTGGCCTCGGGTAAGTGCATGTATGGTTCTTGAACCCCCACCACATTTTTTTGGTTATAATACACACTCATATTCCTATCCTAACACTAGTCACTCTCAGCATTGGCAGCATGGGAATCAATATCAGTATGGACAACCCTCCCAATATTGGAAACAAGAATGGAGAGGGCCAAACCATTCACATCATTCCTGTCCTACACCTATGCAATCATACCCTCCCACATATGCACCTTACCTAATGCCTCAACCATCATTACCTCAACTAAGTCAACCTATGCCACCATTACCTTTACCTCCATTATTTTGACCTTCTCAGCTACCTGCTCAACCTTTACCCAACCCCAATAATAACGTGGTACAAATGATCCATTCTATGACCCCACTTTCCTCATCCAGATTTTAGACTATGCCAGTTGGATTCAATGATCTCCAATTGAGATCAGGAAAGATAGTAACCTCAAAAACTGAAAATCAGCCCATGGTCATTATCGATGAGAAAGGAGAGGAGGAAACTCCTGACCATTCTGAAAAAATATGACACCATCCAACCTACCCCTGTACATTCTAAGCCCTTGTCATCTTCTTCCAACCGACCTCCCTACCCAGAGAGGTTAGTTGTGGAGAAGAAAGACCCCATTCCTGAGTCTAGCCTGGCCTCTGAGCTTAGGAACCTTTTCATAAGGGTACCTTTGCTCCAAGCTATCAAAGATATCCCCATCTACACAAAAATAATTAGGGAAATTTGTCTCAAGAAGCCAGGAAGGAGAAGATTGGAACCCCAAACCATTCAATTTGTTGGTAGAGCAATAGAGTTAATGACGAGGTGTATGCACATGGAAAAGTATACCAATCCCAAAAACCCTGTTGTCTTTGTTCAAATAGGTGATGTCCTTGTATCCAATGTACGTATAGACCTAGGGGCAACCATTAATGTCATGAACAAGAAAACCATGGATCAACTTGGATTGGTCCATATTCTTCCTACTCCCACTATGATTGAATTAACAGATTGATCTAAAATCAATCCAGAAGGGGTGTTGGATGATGTGGTCATTTCCCTAGATTCTTGGGAATATCCTACAGATTTCATTGTGCTTCAACCAAAGAACCTTGTTGATCCAAAATGGATCTTGAATCAAACCTCTAAGTCTAAGTCTTCATATATATTAACTATCAAAAAACACTATCGCAGAAGAAAAACACTAAGAATGGCAAAAAATAGAGCTAAGCGGAATGTAAAATTGCGTTGCACAAGATCCATCGGATTGGACAGATCAACAGCCCAAATTAAATCGGGATATCACATCGGAAGAGGCCAATGGAGTATATTGGAGGCGGCCCTAAGGGAAATGCGACTGCGATCGATGACTTAATGTGGACCGTTGATCAAGCATGCAGATCAACGACAAAGATTACAGATATTGCATCGTAGATTCCTAAAGGTAGGACTTAACACAAGCGGACCCGAAGGAGTTATGAATTAAACAACGAAGGATTTGAGTTCTGTGGTAAACGGTATTTCGGGCAGGCTTCAGGTGGTAAGTGGTATTGGAAGGGCTTCACTCGATTCCATACACTGGCTGACACGTAGCATGCCACAAGAGATAGAAAACAACTTTTTTTGGGCAGGTAATCTCCGTGCAAGTAGGCCACCCAAAATCATTATCAGCTGTTGGATTGGAGATTGTGGATCAACGGTGGAGATTGAGCAGACTACTTGATATTTCGGGTTGGATGCGAACCGTCAGATTGAAGGTAGATCAACGGTGTGGAATACAAAGGGCTTGTGATAGCAATAAATGGCAGACCCGAGAGGATTATAGGGCGGACTTTATATCATTTGAAGTCTAGATTTAATGTTGCGGTTGGGTTTTCCATTGGTTTTCAATGTATTCCGTGTATTCCTCTATGTAAACAAAAAGTGTATTTTCGGGGATTTTCACCCGCGCCCAAAGAACCTTCCATTTGTAAACAGCTGCCCTGTGCCTTAAGCATTTTGTAATGATTGTTTAAACTCTCAACAGAGAGATGAAGGGATAGAAGCCAGGAGCCAGAGAGCTCGAAATGAAGGCGAATAGAAAGCGCCGAAAGGCCTAAAATCCATCCAATGGTAGAATAGAGGGGAGGAGAAGTCAGTTGAAGACAGCCACAAAAAGATAGTCAGTCGATTAAATAGAGGAATGGGACAGAGGGAGAGTTTGTGCACTCCTTTAGACTCGACGTTTTCGAGCAGATCCCTCTTTGATGTCACTGTTGGTTGAGACTTTGTTTTTGAGCTCACTCTTGTAATAATATGTTCTTGAAGACTTAATATAGAGGTCGACACTGAAAGCTGGACCAGGAGACGTAGCTCGAAAGTCTGGTGAACTCCTTGATTATTTGATGTGTTGATGTGTGTGTCTGTTATGTTTTCTGACTGTTAATTGTCTATAGTATTTGCAATCTTTTCGATCCGTTTTACTAAGTAATATAGGCATTTTCCTGCACATGAGTCTGTAATACCTTTTCTTCTTGATTTAGTATCCATTTTCAGATCAAGTGGTATCAGAGCATTTGGTTTTGATTTTATTAAGGTTAGACAAGCTTGTTCTAGATTTTGAATGCTAACTAGATTAAACCTTAGACTAGGAGAAGGAGAACTTTTTGAAGCTAATCCAAAGATTGGAAGAGTCTATTCTCAGAGGAGAATGGCAGAAGAAGCTCCATTGGGATCAAAATCTCAATTTATAGAAAGTTTTAAGACACTCCAAGCCATGGTGGAAGAGATGTATCTAGACTTTAAGAAGGGTCGAGGTGAAAGCACTTCAACACCTAAACCAGACAAAGGAGTAGAGGAACCTTTTCTAGTTTCCCCTCCAGAAGGCAAAGGGAAATGGGAAATGCCTCCTCCACCATCTCCTCCATCATCACCTTCGTCATCCTCATCATCTTCTGCGCATAACACTAGCTCTTCTAAGAATAAGAAGAAAACTTCATTAATCAAATTAGATGTGAAGTTTGATTTGCAAATTTATGATGGAGAACTCAATGCAGAAAAGCTATATAATTGAATAAGACAAATTGATGTATATTGCAGGGTACAAAATGTTGATTCGGAAAGGAAAAATATTCAGTTGGCTAGCCTTCGACTTGAAGGAACTGCACTAGTATGGTGGGAAGGCAAGACACAAGCTGATTTGCAAAAACATGGTAAAATCATTTCTACCTGGAATGAATTTGTTTATGCTATCAAAAAGCAGTTCTATCCTTTAGCTTACATGTAGCAGGCAATGATGAGTTGGCAAACTCTTCGTCAATTGAAGGGTCAAAGTGTAGAGAGTTATACTGAGGAATTCAGAAAGAGAGCTTTAACTCTAGGTATATCATTAGACTCACCTGAGACTTTATTGAAGTATATAGGTGGTCTTCATAGCTATTTAAAGCATATTATTCTCATGTTTAATCCCACTAGCTTAAATGATGTATCAGTTCAAGCCACACATCTAGAAGCTAGAGGTAAGAATGTAAACCCAAAGGTTGGGGGATCATCTAAATATTCTGTAAGCAAGAGCAAGGAAAAGAAGAAATTGAAATGGAAGGAGAGGAAAGCAAACACTGTAAAGAAGGATAAAACTTCATGCACTCATTGCAAGAAAGAAGGACACGATGAGGCACACTGCTGGTCTTTGCATCTAGAATGGAAACCTAAGAAGTTCGGTGGAAAGAAGAAAAAGAATGTTGCTGCTATTCAGCAGGACTTGGGATCAGATTCAGGCAATGAAACAACAGTTACAACTGCAGGTATTAAAGGTAAAGATTCTGAAGCATCCACAAGTAATTCTGCACAATCTATTGATAATGAAAATAATGAGAAGGAAAGAAATGAGCTTTTTCGTATTAGAGTAATTTCCAAGCACAATAAGATTGATATTTTATTTGATAGTGGATCACAAGTAAATTTGATTTCTGAAACAATTGTAAGGAAGTTGGGATTACAAACAAAACCTCATGAGAAGCCATATCCATTAGGTTGGGTGTGTGATAAAACAAAGCTACAAGTAACGAGACAATATAAACTTAGGTTTGCTATTGGATCAACATTTGTAGATGAGGTTGAATTAGATATAGTTCCATTGGATATATGTGGTATTGTTTTAGGAAGTCCATACTTGTATGATAGGAAAGCTATTTTCTATAGAGATGAGAATAAGTATCAACTCACTAAAAAAGGAATAGAATACATTGTAAGAGCTCATAAACTCAAAGATAACTATTCTCTCATAAACTCAGGGCAGATGAAAAGAATTGTGAATTAAAGTAAGCAATTTTTACTAATGGTTGTAAAGGCAAAGGATCCTGAAAAATCCAATGCATTTGAAGGCTGTGATTCTAAATAGAAAGCTGATTTAGTTAAAGTTGTTTCAGAGTATGATGTTCTATTTCAAGAACCAAAAGGTCTACCACCCAAGCGAGAAATAGTACATGATATTTATTTGCAGCAAGATGCTCCATTACCTAACATTGGAAGGTATAGGTTTTCAGCTTTAGAGAATGCAGAGATAAAGAAGCAAGTACAGGATTTGCTCGAAAAAGGGTTTATATGACCAAGCACATCACCATGTGGATCTCCAATCGTGCTGGTGAGAAAGAAATATGGTTCGTGGAGAATGTGCATTGATTATAGAGCACTAAATAAAATAACGATCAAGAATCGTTATCCTCTTCCTCGTATTGATGATTTATTAGATCTATTGAAAGAAGCAGATTACTTTTCTAAGTTAGACTTGCGAAGTGGTTATCATTAGGTCAGAGTTGCAGAACAAGATGCATGGAAGACTGCTTTCAAGACAAAGCGAGGACTTTATGAATGGTTGGTTATGCCTTTTGGCTTAACTAATGCTCCTGCTACATTTATGAAAGTTATGAATGATGTACTCAGACCATTTATTGATGACTTGTAATTGTTTATTTAGATGACATTCTTGTTTTTAGTAAGACATGGGAAGACCATGTAAAGTATGTAAAGCAGACTTTAGATGTTTTAAAAAGAGAAAATCTCTATGTAAAACTGTCAAAATGTGAATTTGGCAGAACATCTTTAAATTATTTGGGTTATATTGTAGGGGGTGGTGAATTGAAGATAGATCCCTCTAAGGTTGAAGTCATTGTGAATTGGCCTAGACCTAAATCTGCTACAGAGGTTAGGAGTTTCCTAGGGGCAGCCCAATACTGGAGAAAGTTTATTGCTAACTTTTCTTTGATTGTAGCTCCATTACATGCTTTAACAGGATTGAAACAGGTGTTTAAGTGGGGAGGAAAACAGCAAAAAGCCTTTGACACCTTAAAAGAGAGAATCAATACAGCACCAGTACTAGCACTGCTAGATCTTCAACATCCATTTGAGATTGAGACAAATGCCAGTGACTATGCCATGGGAGCAATGTTGATGCAACGCGGAAAACCCATATGCTATTATTCTGAGACATTTACTTCTACAGTAGTTAATTATCCAACATATGATAAAGAATTGTATGCATTAGTACAAAGTGTGAAAAAGTGGAAACATTACCTAATGGGTAAAGAAACAATCATACATACAGATCATCAACCACTTCAATATTTGCACTCACAAACTAAATTGCAACAATCAAGACATTATAGGTGGATGGGTTTTCTACAACAATTTCATATTGTCATCAGATATAAGAAGGGCATACACAATAAGGTTGCAAACATGTTATCAAGACCAATCATAATTGCATCTACTATACTTGAGCATAACTCAGTAATGCATGAAAGTTACATTGAACAATATGCTCAAGATGTAGATTTTAAAGATGTATATGCAACTTTAAGTCATGGCAAGCAAGTAGAAGAATTGGATTATTATGTAAAGGACCAACTCTTATATCATTTGGGAAAGTTATGCATTCCAAAAACTAAAAGATTTAACATAATCTGAGAAGCACATACTTCTCTTATATCATTTGGGAAAGTTATGCATTCCAAAAACTAAAAGATTTAACATAATCTGAGAAGCACATACTTCTCTCATATCAGACCATTTTGGTGTAAGAAAAACAGTTGCACAATTGCAAAGGTTCTGTTATTGGCCAAGAATGCATGAGATAGTTTCTATATATATCAAAGGGTGTACTATGTGTGCTACAAGCAAGCATAATAATCATAAATTAGGCTTGTACACTCCACTTCCAATTCCTTCTCATCCTTGGGAAAGTGTTTCCATGGATTTTGTTGGGGGATTGCCAAAATCTAGGAAAGGTCATGATTATTTGTATGTTGTTGTGGATAGGTTTACTAAAATGTGTATTTTGATACCATGTAACAAGCAGGTTACAACTGAACAAACAACAAAATTGTTCTTTCAGAATGTATGGGTTCATTTTGGGTTACCCACTTCTATTGTATCTGATCGAGATTCTCGATTTTTTGGGAAGTTTTGGTCAAGTTTATGGGAGTTGATGGACACCAGGTTGAAGAAGAGCACAACATTTCATCCACAAAAAGATGGTCAGACAGAAGTGGTCAACATGACAGTGATCCAGTTGCTCAAAGGTTATTGTAGTAAGCATCCCAAGCTTTGGGATGAGCATTTGTGTTATGTGCAGCATGCTTACAACCGTGCCAAGCACTCTTCTACTCAGAGATTTCATTTTGGAGACCTGTTTTGGTTTTATACCAAAGTCTCCCTTGGATTTTGTCTTTGGTAAAGACATAGCAGTTGATGGACACAGTGATGTGGACAAAGCAACCAAGTTCTTTGAACAAATCCAAGAAATTCACCAGGCAATACAGGAACAGCTGGAAAGAAGTCAAGCCAAGTACAAGGCAAGACATGAAAAGCATCGAGTTGAACATAGTTTTCAAGTTGGTGGTCAAGTCTGGCTATACATCAGCAAAGACAGAATGCAAAGTGAAGGTAAGAAGCTAAAACCAATAAGGTATGGACCTTTCAGGATACTTGATAAAATTGGTGAAAATGCTTTTCGCCTTGATTTGCCAGCTTATATGTAGATCTATTCAGTCGCTAATGTAGAAAACTTGAGATTGTATGAACCTTCATTGATTGATTATCCTGAAGAGCAAAGTCAGTTGGCTTTTATTGGGGATTTGTTGCCTAAGTATCTCAATGAGTTCCAGGAGGACACAGTTCTGGATAGGAAGGTACGAACTATGCATCAAGGGGATTTTGAGTACTTGAGGGTGGGACTTAAAGGGTCAAATCCAAGAAAAGCACGATGGATAGAAGTTAGACACGTGAAGGAGCAATATCCTCACTTGATCGATGCCTAAAACCAACTTTTGGTGGTCCAAAAGCTTTTTAGTGGGAAGGCATGATCAAAAATGGATCTTGAATCAAACCTCTAGGTCTAAGTCTTCATATATATTAACTATCTGAAAACACTATCACAGAAGAAAAACACTAAGAATGGTGGAAAACAGAGCTAAGTGGAATGTAAAGTCTCATTGCACAGGAGTTGTCAGATCGGACAGATCAACGGCCCAGATTAAATCGGGATATCGCATCGGGAGAGGCCAGTGAAGTATATCAGAGGCGACCCTAAGGGAAATGCAACTGCCATTGATGACTTAACATGGACCGTTGATCGAGCGCATAGATCAATGACAGAGATTACAGATATCACATCGTAGATTCCTAAAGGGAGGACTTAACACAGCCGGACCCGAAGGAGTTATGAATTAAACAGCGAAGGATTTGAGTTCCATGGTAAACGGTATTTCGGGTGGGCTTTAGGCGGTAAGTGGTATTGGAAGGGCTTCACCTGATTCCATACACTGGTTGACACGTAGCACGCCATAGGAGAGAGAAAACTGCTTTTTTGGGTGGGTAATCTTCGTGCAAGTAGGCCACCCAAAATGGCTATCAGCCGTTGGATTGGAGATCATGTATCAACGGTGGAGATTAAGTAGACTACTTGATGTTTTGGGTTGGATGTGAACCATCAGGTTGAAGGAAAATCAATGGTGTGGAATACAAAGGGCTTGTGGCAGCAATAAAAGGCGAACCCGAGAGGATTATAGGGCAAACTTTATATCATTTGAAGTCCAGCTTTAATGTTGCGGTCAGGTTTTTCATTAGTTTTCAGTGTATTCTGTGTATTCCTCTGTGTAAATGAAAAGTGTATTTTTAGGGATTTTCACCCACGCCCAAAGAACCTTCTGTTTGTAAACAGCTGCCTTGTGCCTTAAGCGTTTTGCAATGATTGTTTAAACGCTCAGCAGAGAGATGAAGGGACAGCGGCCGAGAGCTATAGAGCCCGAAATGGAGGTGAACAGATAGTGCCGAAAAGCTTAAAAGCCATCCAATGGTAGAACATAGGGGAGGAGAAGTCAGTTGAAGGTAGTCACAGAAAGACAGACAATCAGTCATATTGAGGCAGATTGAATAGAGGAACGGGACAGAGGGAGAGTCTGTGCACTCTTTTAGATTCAAGGTTTTCGAGCAGATCCCTCTTTGATTTCATTATTGGTTGAGACTCTGTTTTTGAGCTCACTCTTGTAATAATATGTTCTTGAAGACTTAATATAGAGGTCGACACTGAAAGCTGGACCAGGAGACGTAGCTAGGAAGTCTGGTGAACTCCTTGATTATTTGCTATGTTGATGTGTGTGTCTATTATGTTTTCTGACTATTAATTGTCTATATTATTTGCAATCTTTTCGATCTGTTGCACTAAGTAATATAGGCATTTTCCTGCACATGAGTCTGTAATACCTTTTCTTCTTGATTTAGTATCCATTTTCGGATCACTTATGGGAGGGCATCCCTTGATCCTTGGACGACCTTGGCTTGCTACGACCGATGCTTATATTGGATGTCATTCTAGTGATATGCATATTTCCCATGGAGATTCCAAAAAAAAAAAGTCACCTTATATCCACCCGCTAGATCCATTCAGGAGCTCCGAGACACTTTATGGTTAGACTACAGTAGTGATGAGGAGACTCAACCTATTCCCTTGATACATCAGAATGTGGAGTCCTCACAGGAGGGTGAGATTCAAGACTTCCTGAACAATCTAGACACCATGCCTAATTTCAAGTTATTAAGTCATATTTTTAGTCTAGATATTCAGGAAGGATATGACTCTCTACCTCCATCATCAACATCTCTAGTGACACCCTTGTGTACTCTTGAGCTTGATACTACTCTTCTTGAGATTAATCCAGGTAAATCCTTGTACATCAATTTAGACTTGGATCCTTCTCAGCAAGAGCAGCTTGTGAATTTGTTGCAAAACCATCTTGATGCCTTTGCATGGGGTTATGAAGATATGAAAGGCATCCATCCTAAAACTTGTACACACCATTTCTATATTCAATATGGAGCCTGACCTGTCTGACAGTCCCAAAGGCGAATGAACCCAACCCTAAGAGATGTTGTAAAGGAAGAATTGCAAAAACTCTTAGATGCTGATTTTATCTATCCCATTTTTGACAGCCAGTGGGTCTCTCCATTAGTATTAGTCCCAAAGAAATATTGGAGATGGCACATTTGTATTGACTACAGAAAATTGAATAAAGCCACTCTCAAAGATTACTTCTCCCTTCCTTTCATCGATCAGGTACTCGATACCCTTGCTGATAAGAAGTACTTTTCTTTTCTAGACGGCTTTAGCGGATATAATAGGATACAAATAACACCTGAGGATCAAGACAAAAACACTTTTACATGTCCATGGGGTATATTTTCTTATCGAGTGCTTCCCTTTGGGCTATGTACTGCCCCGACTACCTTTTAAAGGGCAGCCTTGGCTATTTTTGCTGACCTTGAATCTCTAGAAATTTATATGGATGATTTCTCTATGTTTGGTGATTCATTTCAGGTAGCCCTCAAGAATCTATAAAAAGTGCTTCTTCACTACCAAGAAGCTCATCTCACCTTGAGTGACAACAAATGTAGATTAATGTGCAAGGCGAGAGTGGTTCTTGGCCATCTTATTTCTAGCAAATGTATCCAAGTTGACCTTGCAAAAATAGAATTCATTTTGAGTCTTCCTATACCCAAGACTCAAAGGGAAGTGAGAGGTTTTCTAGGACATGCAGGCTACTATAGGATATTCATTGAGAATTTCTCATGGATAGCTACACCCCTTTTCTGACTTTTGGCTAAAGATAGTGAGTTTTCATGGTCCACAACTTGCCAACAGTCCTTTGAGACATTGAAGGAAAAAATAGTTTAGGCACCAGTGTTGAGAGGACCAAACTAATCCCTGCCATTTCATATTTCCTCTGATGCCTCAGATACTGCTATAGGTGCAGCTTTAGGACAAGAAGAAGACAAACAATCTTATGTTATTTATTTCATTAGTAAAAATTTGTCACCCACTAAACTCAATTATATGGTTACTGAGAAGAATTTTTAGGTGTCATTTTTTCTATTAATAAATTTAGACATTATATTACAGGATATGAAGTTTTTGTACATACTAATAATTCCGCTATAAGATATTTGATGAATAAACCATTAACTAGCGGTAGAGTGACTAGGTGGTTGCTATTATTACCGGAATTTAATATTACTATTGTTGATAGACCAGGAAAGTCAAATGTAGTAGCAGATTATCTTTCAAGATTAAATAATCCTGGTGAAGCAATTCTTGTTGATGATGATTTTCCTGATGAACATATTTTTGTTGTGTCAAAAAAATCTCCATGGTTTGCTGACATAGCTAACTATTTAGTCACTGGAAAATTACCACCTCACTTATCCGCTCGTGAAAAGCAGAATATCATTCAGAAAAGTGTTGCATATTCCTGGATCCAAGGAGATCTCTTTTACACTGGAGCAGATCTCATTATCCATAGATGTGTAAGAGAGGAAGAGGTGTTTGATATCTTAAAATCTGCCCATGATGAACCTTGTGGGGGTCACTTCACCAATAAGCGGACTGCATACAAAGTGTTACGAGCTGGATATTTTTGGCCTTCCTTGTTCAAGGATGCCAAACAATATGTCAAGCGGTGTGATAGTTGTTAGCGAATTGACCAACCTAATCAAACCAATGAAATGCCTTTATGTCCTGAGGCTATGATTGAGACATTTGAAAAATGGGCTAGTGATTTCATAGGACCAATAAATCCTGCATCGTAAAATAAAAAACATATTTTGGTTTGTACATATTTTGTTACAAAATGGGTAGAAGCTAAATTTATTTCTTTTGCTACTAAAAGAGTTGTTGTTGATTTTCTTTGTACTGGAATTTTTACTAGATTTGGTGTGCCTAAAGAAATTTTTTCTGACAATGGACTGCATTTTATTTCTAACCTGGTACAGGGTGTGATGGAGCAGTACAAAATACAACATAGGAAATCTACACCATGTCACCCACAAGCAAATGGTCAAGTGGAGTCCACGAATAAGGTGATTGAGTCCATCCTCATAAAGACTGTAAACATGCACATAAATGATTGGGCTGATAAATTACCAGAAGCATTATGGGCCTATCGAACCACTTGGAGAAGCAACACATGACACACACCATATGAGCTGGTGTAGGGGAAACAAGTCCTCTTGCCGATAGAATTACAAATCAAGACTTTTAGGACTGCAGTCCAATTGGGACTAGATCTCTCAGAAACACAGTAATAATGCCTCCTATAATTAAATGAGTTAGATGAAATCCGAAGGGATGTTGTTTAGCAGAACATCTTGGTTCAATAGCAGCACAAGAAGTGGCATGACAAGTCCATTCAGAAGAAGCAGTTCCAACCAAGTGATTGGGTACTCCTTTACGATTCGAGGTTCAAACATTTTAAAGGAAAATTCCATACACGCTAGATGGGACCCTATGGGGTGGTCAAAGTGTTTGAAAATGGAGTGGTAGAAATCAAAACTATTGATGGATGGAATTCTGTGTTCCTAGTAAACGGGCATAGTTGAAGGTATATTTTTAGCCCCTTACTAAAGGAGATTTTATGCAACTAGTCCAATAGCCATTTGAAAAAGAGTTGGTAGGTGGTAACACCAACTTATTGAAGAATTGATTCCTTCTTGTCCTTATTAAAAATAAATAAAAAAATAAAAAGAAAAAAAAAATGACAAAATTAAAAAAGTATAGAAAGAAAAAAATTTCCTATAATTATGAAAATCAGTTGACTGACATGAATGTAGAAGGATCAACCTGAAAACTAGCATGCTGGCAGGAAGATTAAAATTTTAATAAAAAGGGAATGTTACTTGATTTTTAGATATGTTGGCCGCCACCAAGAAGAAGCAGGTTCACGAAACCGACCACTTACCCAAGTTTGGGGTAACTAGCATGGACATTTTTATCCAAGTAAACACTTACTTCCCGTTGTAGTTATTTTTTCCTACACCAGTGCAAACAGATTTCAAGGTAAAAATGTTGTATTTCTTCTATTTCACATTTCAAAATTTCCCACTAGTTTATTTTCTAAATTCCCCAATGAATTACCTTCCTCTTTCTTCCGAGAAACTACCCTTGCCCGATTTCGTAAAATCCCTCTTTCCCCTAAATTTTTTCCCACATCCCATTTTGTTTATCCCTCTTGGTGATATTGTTTCTGAAATCCCTGCTGTAATATTCCTTCCCATTCTAAAATTTTTACCCCTTTCCCACTTCTTTATTCCCTCATAAATCGATTGTAGAATTTGATGCAGTCAATCCAGAAGGCATGTTTAAGAAACACCAAAGGATGGAGAATAAATTTTTCTTGTATAATGAGGCAAACTTTTTTTAGGTCCAGCTATAGAAGTATGTCCTATCAGATTCTCTATTGGTAAAAGTCTCTAGTGCAAGCACAGCACAGTGCAAGCAGGTTTAGTGCAGAAACACAACTGATTGTGAAAGCAATGTACATAGTTCTAGAGTGGTTTATTAAGGATACTTATGGGCATGTACTTTCCTGTATATGTGTTAATCTGTTATCTCATTCCATGTTTTAATTGATACTTTGTTTCATTATTTACTAATCTAGGAAAAAATATTTAAAGTGAAAGATGTATAAGGTCTGAAATCTAATATTTTAAATGAGTGCTGAAGTATGTCTGATTAAATTATGATGCCGACTGTGGGATGGTACAATTGTCAGATAACCTGCATTAACTCTCCTTGAAATAATTCCATGTAACCTGACCATTATTAGCTTGCTCTTAATCTGATCATTGTAGCCATTGCGCCACCGCCGCCTGTACCACCATTGCATCCAATCATTACGATTCACCCATAGTGGGCTGACACGAATCAACACCTAATATGGCGAGGGGGGGATGTTCCATCATAGCTGGGTGAGTGGGTCTGAAAAGATGGAGGGTGACGAACCTCCGCCATAAAACTCTCGGCGAACGTTAGATCATTCAGAAATTCCTTTGAGGGTGTGATCAGAGAGGGTACAGTGGAGTTTGAAATGGCACCTGTGAAGAGCGAACTGCTGTCTTTGCAGGAGATTGAACAGACCGCCGAGTATAGGAACAATGTTGCACTATTGTAAGAATCTGGGTTCCTACCATTCCTGCAGAAGTTTGACAGATTCGACATGGCAGTGGTACTGGAGTTCGCAAAGACGTTCAAAGAAGGTTGAATCAGGGTTTGGACCTTAAAGTTCAAGATTACAGAGGAGTTTATTTCATAAGCCACAAGCTTGCCACTTACAAGGGAGCATTGGTTTAACAAGGAGTGGCTCGCAAAGAAGCGTTGGCAGCGGTTCGTGATTGATAAGAAAATTAAAGTTGATTGGAGGAAAGGACTTCCACAGACTGCCATGGTTAGGAAGTGGTGAGACCTACTATTTATACTACAGAAGTTTGTAACTGGAGAAAGACGCTATACATTGGCATTTGTATACCACCTTCGATTGTTGCTACATTTCGAAGCAGGAAAGTTGATTAATTTCCCTCACTTCTTGCTCAAAAGCCTAGAGAAGATAGCGAAAAATGTGCAGAGTGGAAGTGAAAGTCAAGATGCAACCAATCTCTACCATCATGGGCTTATCACGATTCTGGTCAAGAAGAAGTTAGAAGAAAAGGGAGTAACGTGGAGAGCATTTCTGAAATAATTTCAAGCGAGGGGCATAGAGGTGTCTGCTAGCACAAGTACAAGCAAGAAGAGAAAGGCAGAGACATTGTCTCCTGCAAAGCAGCGAGGTGAAAGTTCACTAGTGCAAGCAGAGAAGAGGGTCGTTGAAAACACTCCACCCACGGAAAAGAAGAGGAATATCAGAACATCGATGAGGAGGAAGACTATCACCCAAGGGACAAACTAGTCAATTTCTCTTATCGTAATCGATGAATCACCCCAAGTCTCCCCCACAATTCATAATCTCTAAGTGCTTACAGATGCAGTGGCACACACTGTGGAAGATGAGGAGAATGCAGAAGATGAAGTCTTGCTATCAACATTTGTCAACAGGATAAGGAGCAAAAAGATGACACCAAATACTGGTGAAGTCCAAGTAGAGGAGGACAAAGGGGAACAACATGCAGAGGCCCTTGATAATTTTAGTGAACCAGACGTAGAGACCCTCAATGATTTCGAGGAGCGGGGTACTAAAGACCCTGCGATTTTAAAAGGTTAGGGTATTGAAGACCTTGCAGTTTCAGAAGCTCAGGGTATTGAAGACCCTGCAGTGCTAGAAGAACATGGTACTAAAGCCCCTGCAGTTGTAGAAGAATGGGGAACTGAAAATCCTACTGATTTGGGAAGACAGGGTGCTAAATCCCTCGAGAACCTGGAAAAACAAGGTGTTAAGAGCCTCGAGGAATTGATTGCACAAGGTACTAAAACCCTTGGCACGGAGATTGGTGAGGGCATCAAAACCCTCAGTGACGAGAAAACCCTGAGTATAGAAACCCTTGGTGACGTCATAAGGCAGACATTTGACAACCTTGAACTTGATGATGATGGGACTTGTTTCTAGTCTGTGGCAAAGAAGGCATTCACACCTGAAGATCTCAGCACAACACCCTCCACTCTCTTCCTCAACAATAGAATAGTAGATCTGGAGCAACAAGTCCATGACCTGGAGGCTATGAACCAGGTCATGAAAGAGCAGAGTTGGCAAAACAGAGCAAGGTGGAGTTACTTGCAAAAGTAAAGAGGCAGAAAAAAGTAAAGGTATGGAAGTATCAAGCTTACAAATGCCATACACGCCTCAAGAAGGTGACCAAGTAGCTGCGAAAAGCCGGAGACAAGAAGCCAAAGATAGTGAAATCAGGAATAAAAATTGAAGTTCAAGGCTGAGGAGCTGGCCATTCATTTTGGAGGATTTTTTGTAGAAGGTAAAACATTGTGTGAGGACACACAATAGCTTAGGGATGGGAGGATGTTGGTGTCCCAAATTGCCCTATTTTCTACCCCATTTCGATAAATATCAACCTCTGTTTTACCTCAATAAAGACCCTTCTTTCCTGCACTAGTCCAAGATAGTTACCCATTCCTGCACTTGCTCATATTTTACATTAAGATTTATTACAGTGCTTTATTAATCATTTTATATGGATTTCATGCCTATTTACATACCTCTTGTAACTCACTTTAATTTCTGAGAGTAATTGTGGAACTTAGTATTAATTATGAATGAGTATGAATAGTGCAGGTAGATTCCTGCACCACCACGAAGACTGCTCGAGATTGCCGAGAAGCCAAATCTTCCACGAAGACAGGTCTCGATCCTTGAATCCGAATTTAGCTACTAATGAACTAAAAAAGGATAACAGGTGGCATGCAATCCGGGATTGTTTTCCAAGTTTAGTTTACGGCCAAGAGAAATACATGTGCATTATAATTGTTGGCCAAGTTTGTAATTTTGGTTTCTAAGTTTGTTTGGCCAAAAGCCCTGAATAAGAAATGTTTGTAATTAGTGAAAACGACTAGGGCCGAAAGGATGTATAAGATATAGATCATAGGTAGGATTAGCTAGTGAACCATCGATTGTAATTTCGTTTCTTATGTAATCTGGTTATCGCCTTAGCTCTGGGGCTGAACTGCTCTCTTATGTATATTCGCTAAATCAAGTAATACAAGAGAACTGCCATGATTTGCATACACAGTGTCTAATTTATCTTTGATGTATATTTGAAGTGTTGAGCTTTTTTGTCCCTTAGAAGGGGAACGAGCTGGTTGGCTAAGGGCTAGCCAACCCAACTCGTTTACCCCTCTCACTTTTGTTAATCAAAAAGACGGTGTGAATATTTCTTTTGTAGCTGTGTGATGTTACAATTTTAATAGTTATTTCTCAAGCTCTAATTTAAATATCTTTTGTAGCTAAAGTGTGAAATGGATCTGTGGTTTGAGAGTTAGTTGTGTTTACTTTGTTTATGAAATTTCTTTCTCGCATTTCCTTTACTCTTAATCTCTTTCTTAATTCGTTTTCGATCGAATCTGCAGGGAACTCTTTCTTGCACCAATGCATGTGTTTGCCTACACTTTGGTTTAGTCATTCGTTTTGCAGCAAACATTGAATCATTTACTTGCATATTATTTCCAGTTATTTGGCAAGTGAATGAATTATTAACTTAGTAACTGTCTCCAGCATTAAAAGTACATCTTTAGGAGATCTGGAAGCAGTTGCATAAAATTATCATGAATAGGTTATACTTGCAAAGAACATAAGCATTTTGAGTGGATTACCAAAGTTAATTAACACATGCAAAACAATTAGACTATTGTTTGATTCCTTTGGATTTCTTTTATTTCATGAAGTTTATTTCCTTTGCAAGGTTTAATGAATTAAATCATCTTTCCTTTTCACATATAATTTACTTTAGAATTTCATTTACAGTTGCAATTCTTTTTCAACACATCTTTTAGTCCTTTCAAAAGTAATTTGGAAACTGGGTGAAGGAAACTCTGCCTCAGTGTAAGAGCAGGTCTCTTGTCACAAAAATAGAGTGCTCTAAGCCCTTATAGCACCTTCACTAAGACATAAGTCTTCAGTAAGGAAGGTCAAATATACTTTTACACAAATATACTATACCTGCACTAGTGCAAGCAGACTGCAATAGTGCAAGGACAGGTTGTTTGTGTCGAAGGAAGATCAGGAGGAAGACAGAACTCTGCAAGGGCCCACTTGTTAGACTGTTAGCCATCCATCTGAAGATGAACATAGCATTTCAGTACAACATTTAAGATTGTTTCCATTGTGTGGAATTTCTTTACTTGATTTACTTGCAAATTGTCTTTTACATTCCAACACTAGAGTTGCTTTGGTATCAATTGCCTTTCCGATTGTTTTCTGTCTAATTTTGCAAAGCATTTCCTTTAAGAAGTAGGATTAGGAATAGGAAAATTTCATACCATTCCTGGCATTTCTTTTGCTTCATCTATAAGTTTACGAAACCCTCGGGTTGACAATTAAGTGTTAAGGAGTTTGCTCAAGCGCAATTCCTGCACCCAATAGGCACATGAAAATATACGGGACTTCCAAAAATTCTAAAATGAGAGACATCAGGTTTCTTATTAGTGAACATCTCTTCAGGAGTCTTGGAATCCAATGCTTGATGATGGCATCAGTTTTGAACGTATACGGCGGTATTCGCAACTTCGGCCCATAAAAACTTTGGAAGCATCTAATCATGAAGCATGGCACGAACGGATTCCACAATTGTAAGATTCTTCCTTTCCACCACACCAATCTGATCAGGAGTGTATGGTGTTGTGGTCTCCCTCTTAATGCCAGCTTCTTTGCAAAATTCAAGGAACTCATTGGATTCATACTCGGTCCCATTATCAGTCCTTAAAATATTGATCCTCTTCTCAATTTGATTCTTGATCAAGGCTTTGAAGTAACAAAACCATGAGAACACTTCATCCTTATTTTTCCAACAAGTATATACAAGTCTTGTGAGAATAATCACCTATAAAAGTGATATAATATAGATATCATCCCAAAGAGATCACGGGCATCATACTGGATATGTTGGAGTGAACCAACTGCAAAATGTTAGAGGTCTTGCTATGGCTAGAGGGGAATGGTTCTCTTTTGAGTTTTCCTTCGGAACATCCCAGACATACACCTTCATGCTCTATTTTTAACTCAGGCATCCTTATCACCATTTGTCTCAAATTGGGTAGAGCCTTATAATGAAGGTGGGAAAACATCTAATGCCATAGTTCATAATGAAGAGATGTGTCGCAAGACATGACTCCCAACAAATTTCCTCCAACTTGATATAAAGAGTCAACTCGAAACCCAAGAGTGAAAGCATATTTATAATTCTTTTTCCACACACGTACCTTACCATCGATAAAGGCCACCTTGTAGCCTTTGTCTTCCATTGCGGAAATGGACACCAGGTTCTTCTTAAGATTGGGTACATATAAGACTTCTTGCAAATGGATCATGTTACCCTTATTTAATTGAAGAGTAACATTCCCTACACCCTTTACAAGATAAGTGGAATTGTCTCCAAGAATAATCTCCAAGTTTATCTCTTTCTCTATCAAATTGGAGAGAGCTTCCTTGTAACTAGTGAAGTGCCCTAAAGCACCACTATCAATAAGCCAATCCTAACAAGTCTAGAGGAGAGATAGTGGAGAGGGTCGATATCAGATAATACTCATCTTGCTTATTGTTAACAACATTTGATTCATACCTGGAGTTCCTTGCTTTCTTGGAGGGTTGACCACTTTCTTTATTTCCCACATTTCTCTTTCCTTTGCCATTGAACCTGCCATTCCTTTGATTGTGGTTGTAGTTTCCCTAGGAGTGATTTTGATTATCTTCATGTGATGTGTCATTTCTATTTCGACACTCCCTCGCATAGTCGCCAAATTTATTACAGATGAAACATCTTCCCTTCCTTCCACCCTTCGATCCGATCTTTCCTTTGAAGTGACCTTTAGACCCATAATTATTTCTCCTTTTGGAATGAGAGGAGAAAGCAGTGGGGTTGCCTTTGCTTGAAGGAATTTATTGCTCCACCATCCTTGTCTCTTCTTGAATGCATCTCGACATCAATTCTTCAAATCCTGGAATTCGATCATTGTTGAGAAGAGTAGTTCTAAATATATACCATTCGGATGGGAGCCCTCCAAGGGTAGTGAATGTTAGTTCCCTATCAGGAATGACTTCTCCAATCGATAAGAGATCATTATTGATCTCAGTGATCCTTAAGAGGTAGGATTGAATATCTTCATCCTTGCCCTTCTTACTATCCTTCAACTTATTTTTTAGGAACAAAACTTGATTTTCATTGCTAACTTTAAACAATCTTATCGGTCTATCATAGATCCCCTGGATGATCTTCTTCGCTTTGACATCACCCCTAGTATATTTGTTCCTTGTAGCAGCCGGTGCATTTGATGGAGGCTTCGTAATTCTACCCTTCACATGGTCCAATACTTCCTGCTCTTCCAATGTCAGATCAAGAGACATATTCCATCCGTGATAGTCAGCTTTCTCATGGAGCTTGTCTTCGGTGGGGAAGTGTGATGAGGAACCCATGAAGCCTTTTGACTTTTTCCAACTATCTTCGGTGAGTTCTCTTGCTCTTTTTTGGGGTTTGTCTTCACCTCACTTCTGATACCATGTTAAATTATGGTACGTTATATGCTTAAGAACAATTTACTTCAAATGTTCTTATTAACCCAATATCAATTTCCAATATTGCAATCACATCAACATAAATGTAAACAACATAAGACAAGCCAAGATAAGAGACACAAGATGTGGCTCTAGCCAAGGATAAACCTCAATGTGGGGAAACCCTTTGATCAATTCTTCTATATTCTTCAATAATTCAGTAGAGAGAGAGATAGTACAATATCACAAATATGTGATTTTACAACAACAGCAGTATAATCCAAGTCAGCAAGGTCAAAGCTAGTTAAATATCTCCCAAGTGACCTCAAGACAACCTAGGAGAACCCAGCCTCCAATAACAATAGAAAGCAACCCAAAATAGTCAAAGCAAGGAGGTCAAACAACAACCAAAACTACAACAATACTATAGTCAGCCCTAATTAGTCAACGCTGGTCAAACATATGCTCCAATAGGTCAACTCTATGCCAAAACAAAAATCCACACTCAAAATCTGGTCAACACTAGGTCAACGCATTACCTTGCAGCTCGATCAATGGTCAACGGTCCTGCAGCTCGGTCAAACTTCAGTCAACGCTTGCCCTAACAGAAAATATGTCCTCCTCTTTACACATGTGAGAGATTAGTTGCTCCTGCACTTGCCCAATCAGATTTGGAGAGAGAAAATGATGTGTTGAGTGATGGTGAAATGAGACACAATGTCTCCTTTTATATGCAATGCTGAGACTAAGTTGGGAGCAAAACTGACTGTTTAGCTTGTTGGCTGACCTTGACAAGTTGTCAGGAATACAAATAAATTCATATCTCCATAAATACATATCGGAATCAGATGATCGTTAGATCAATCCTACACCTTCTGATGAGAGGAATCTAAGAAAAATATCAGCTGCCATAAATAAGATGACCCACATGGATTTTGACCCTAGTTTCCAATTTTAACAAGAAGGCATTCAAGTTGGCAAGAAAAATGGAAAGAAAAATTATGGCAACTAGGAAGCCTACCACCCACAAATATAAATATGGAAGTGTGTTGCCCCTAGCCTTCCACAACCTACAAGGTTGACACCACAACAATTGGAAGAAGAAATAGCAAAAGGGATTTGTTACAGTTGTGATAGCAAATACACTAAAGGTCATAAGTGTGCTAAGAAGAAATTATTTTACATAGATTGTGAAGAGGAGGAAGAAAAGGAACAACAAACATCAAAAGAAGAGGATATACACAAGGAACAAACCTTAGAAAAAGAAGAAATGAATCTAACCATATCTTGTAATGCATTGGCTGGAATTACCACTCCTCAAACTATCAAGATAGAAGATTATATAAACTTTGAAACAAGAACTGATATTGTTACCCGTTTCGTAGAGATAACAAAAAAATGACATGATTTTGAAAAGGGGCGATGCAGAACACACATATTTTTTTAGAGCATAGTTTTTGGCGCTTTAAATTTTTTTAAGCACATTATGTTTTAGAATGTTAGCGATTTGCATTGTGATTTTTAAAAGTGGTGATTCTGCATCAGGCCCTTTTTTTAAAAGACCTATTTTTTGAGTTTAAATTTTCTAATGTATGAAATGTAAATATTTATTTTCTAAATTTAACAATTTTTGAAATGGTCTTCTTCTTCATATTTTCTTGTTTTTATTTAAATTTATTGTTTTTTTTTTAGTGAGGTTTTTATAATTTTGCCTATTTAAAGAAGAAGCTCGATATTTTGAAGTTTCAATATGTTACATATTTATACATCATTAATTAATTTTTCAATGCACATAAAATAATTGTCTTTAAAAAACATTAATTTTTAACAATTGACATAAAAATAACCATTTTTAACATAAAAATAACTAAAAAATTACAAATTTTGATCATTTTGTGTAATTTTTTTGCTAGAAATAACATGTCAAAATCACAATTTTTATAGGAAATTTTTAACTAAAAATGGTTAAATAATAGATTTTTTTATGAATTTCATGTCAAAAAATAATAATAATCACTGTTTTTTCAAAAAATAATGATTAACATAAAAATTAATGCGAAAATCACAATACAAATATTGAACACATAACAACATTAATTGAATGCTTATTCTTATCATAAAATGTCAAAGTCAAAACATTACATGTATAACTAATTAATAGTTACAAAAATTGAGCTTGATTTCCAAGCATAACTTAAATTTATTCAACAATATCACTTAATCCAAACTCTTCATCCTCTAGAGTTTCATTATTGTCTTCTTCCACAATATTTTCTGCTTCATTTTGTTCATTTTCCTCTTCTAATGGATTTTTGATGTGTGCGAATCTCCCAATGTATGCCTTTCCAATCATTCCATGTAATGGTGGTTGGGGTTCCTTTTCCTTTTTTGCCACACGTGATTCACTAAAGTCCCCTTTCTTCAACCCAATTTCTTGCATTGCATCTGGGAGAAATTGAAGAGCATTAATTCTTTGCTGAATAAAATTGCACTGTATTGGATCTTTTTCAATGACAATTCAATTTATTCCTTTTTGAAGGCAACATGCTAGTGTTGTACCTAATTATCAAGCACAAAAAAATAATGAAGTAAATTAGTACAATGACATATAAATTAAGAAATAAGATATTGAAATTCAATTCCATATAATAAAACTTACCTCAGCCAGAAAATAAATCTAGAACCCAATCTCCTTCATTTGAACATATGTCTATAAGATAGTTAATCAATAACTGTGGTTTTTTATAAATGTTAACTATCTCTCCTTTTGTTTCTTTGTCTTCATATATTAGTTTTCTCACAACATCATAAGCCAATACTTAGCTATGACTCTTTCCATCTACCTGATTAAAAATCATAGACATATAGCTATCATCTTTTGCCCAACTATCAATATGGATGAACTCACAATCATTTATAAATGGTTGATATTCATGGTTAAGAATATTTGTCTTTTTTCCATAACATGAAATAGTAAAAGTTCAATTAACTTGTACATAAATGAATTTTTTAACATTAATCAAATATACATTTTCAATGTATTACCATGTAAGTTGCATCCTTGAGTTTGTTTTCCCCTTGAAGCTTGACAATAACATTGCCAATTATGTGCCTGAATAAAATGTCACAAATATCCATAATGGTGATGATGTGACTTCTAGAAATCCCGCAACCACTTTACCGAGAGCTTGATAAGTATAAGGGTCACTATCATAGTCAATATTTGGAATATTGAAACCATGGGGAATATTTGCAATAACTAGGGCATAATCCCTTTTAGGTATGAGTTTAGCAATGTATTCACAATTGCCTTGTATTACTTGATATTGAATAGTGTCAAGCCCATTCTAAATGAAATGAGTAAGAGTTGGATCAAGTTCAACATTCTTAAGATGTTGCTTCTTCATTCTTTCGATACTAATTTTTTCAATAAAGGTTCTAAAACTATTTGGTGCTCCATTTGCATCCTTCCTCATCTTTAATAAAATAAACAAATATATGTGTAAGTTATAAAATAGAAATAGTATACAGATGAATAAAAATAATGTATAATCAACATACCTTTTTAAATGCAGATATATATATATATAATATATATATATATATATATATATATATTATATTATATAGTGTTGATGTAGAACTGAATCTGTATAGTTGCGCGTACACATCATCTCAACTATCTTCATTCAATATTTAACCATTTGTTCTTGTATTTTCATGTAAACTTTGTGCGCATAAAAAAACAAAAAAAAACAAAAAACAAAAAACAAAACAAAAACAAAACAAAAAAACAAAACACTTAATATAATGATATGTATAACAAATACTACCAAGAACAATATGTTATATTTAAAATAAAATTATAATATAGAAATAAGTAAAATAATTCAACAAACTTACTTTTGAAATTCCTCAGACATTTCCTCCAATGATAATTCCCCTGACCTCACACGAGATAATATTGCTTTGACAAGTTTTTCATTCTTCACTCCTTGCAATGCTCTCCAAGGTGTGATAGTCATATCTTCTAGAAGTTGCTTCATTTTAGGACCTGATTTACTGTTGCTACATATCAATGATTTAGACCTTTCGACCTTCTGGTTTTTAATGCCAATGTTCTCTCACATGCTAAAAATCTCATTAATCAATTCCCATATCTCTCCAGTTCTAAATTCCAACTGGAAAATGTTATCAATACCTATGAATAAATTAGTATTTACTCTGCCGCCTTTTGAATTGATTTTCTCCTTAATTTGATAGCCTATTTCCATACAACATTCCTTTCGGAAATCTACAGTAACATTTGTCTTATCCCCACCACATTTTTCTTCAAATTCACTATGAATAAATCAAACCCTTTGGATGAAAGTCATAGACATCCTATATTCATTATCTGAATTATGATCCCATGCCACTAACTTTGCTTCTATATCTGATAAACCAACATAAATGATACATTTCATTGTTTCAAAACATGGGTTATTGGGATATTCCTCCATTAATTGTCTTTGAGCTTCTACATAATGGTTCCCCCCAAGCACATAATAATTGTATTCAAAACATTTTGACTTATCAAATACTTCTTTGTTGGGAACTTGATCTAGATCAACAAGAAGCACATAATTAACCACATGAGCATATGGATTGTACCTCATCAATGTCTTCAAGTTGTGAACATGCAGGTGGTGTGGCTTTCTGATTTGATATTTACATTGTCTTCCACTTGCCTTATAGATTTGTCTCACATTAAGCTGAAATGTATGACCATCCTCAATTAAGTTTCTCTTTGTCAAGTTCTGTCGAATGACATTTTGTTTTGTTTTAATAATGCCATCCTCTAAATCAGCTCCTGGTGTAACAATTTCTCTACTTTCTCTTGAAGTTTCACTAGGATCTTGACTGTTGGTAATGACTACTTCAAAATGTCCAACTTTACTTTTCTTCCTCATAACATTCTCATCATTAACTAGAACATATTTATTCTTGGGCATTTTTACTTTTTGTATTTTACAGCTCTTCTCCTTTCTAACATTAGTTCCAATGTCATCCTCATTAATGACAACATATTCTGCAGTGTCAGTTTCAACTTCCTCATCTTCAAAAGTAACATGTCTACCTTTGCTAGATTTATCCACTAGAGGCATTTTTCCTGATCCCTTGGATGTAGTTTTGTAGCATCATGAATTACTACATTTTGCTTGTTTTCCA
This sequence comes from Pinus taeda, assembly GCA_000404065.3. Lineage (NCBI taxonomy): Eukaryota > Viridiplantae > Streptophyta > Pinopsida > Pinales > Pinaceae > Pinus > Pinus taeda. The sequence goes on along the minus strand of APFE031103312.1, from coordinate 73,070 downwards.
TATATTCTTCTGACACTGAGTAAACACTACTGACAACTTTCATAATATCATGCTCTATGAAATGAATGCCTCCCAACATAATTGAACAAATTTCAACAAAATTCTGCTAAACAAAATATCATATGTCAATAAAAAAAGGTTATAAAAAATAATAAAACAGTTACAAGAACGCAAAACACAAATATAAATAACAATACTTACGATATTTTGTTTCATTTCATTTATGATTTGTTTACCCAACTTTGTAGATACCTCTCCCGTGTCATACAATGAATATGATAACTAGTATCTAATCCTTTCATGTGACTTGGACGGTTTTGTAAGTATTTAAATAACATCACTGTCCGGTACCGAACACATGTCTATGACCTTTTCCAACACCTCATAAATTCCAGTATCGTTAGGTATATAAACATATAGATATATCTGCACATCTTGGCTTTCTCTTTCTTTCACATACCAAACATTTGCTAGAAGTTTCACTTCTTTTTATTTCTTCTTGTATGAAATCATCTTCTTATCGTTTGAGGAACATGAAAGATTTGTAGCTATCAGCTTGGGTTTGGTTCGTTCAAGAGTGTTTTTTGAAGATCCACCTTTAACATTCTTTGGTCCAGAAAGATTCACAAAAATCTTGTTTGATGCAATTCTCCTGAAAAAACACACATATAAATCAGTAAATTACAAAAAAATAATAGCTTAAATTAACAAAGAAAATGATAAATGATAATTAATTTTGTGAAACATAACAATTTAAAAAAATAATAAGAAATTTAAAAATACAGCACCCTGTCGCCCCACCCTAGAAATCGGCCAGCAATTAGGCCCAGCCCCCCTACCCCACCTTGGCGGCTCAAAAACCACCCCCTCTCCCCACTCCAGCCCTACCTGGCCCAACCCCGGCGGTGCCAGCCCCTCTGCCCCACCTCAGCAGCCAGCCCCGACCCCCCGCCCACCTCAACGACCCAACAACTAGCCGAAGCAGCGGGCTATTGAGGTGGGGTGGGGGGCTGGCTACCATCTCTCCGCCCCACACCGGTGGCCCAACAGCCTGCGGGGTGGCAATCCAATTTGAGAATCGACCCGCCACCCCGGCAGGGTGGCGCAGGGCTGGTCGCCATCCCCCCCGCCCCACCTTGCCGAGTGGGCAGAGGCTAGCGCAGCTCCGCCCACCGGGGGGCCCAAAGGCTGGATAGGCGTTAGGCTGTTGGCCGCCAGTGGGGCGGAGGGCTGGTGCCAACTCCCCCACCCCACCTCGATGGCCCAACCACAGCTGGGGTGGCAGTTGTTGGGCCGCCAGGGTGGGCGGAGGGGTTGACGCCCAGCCCCTCACACCAGCCCCCCCGCCCCTCACTCATGGGCCCGTTGGGCCGCTAGGAGAATTATCGAGCCCACCACGCCCACTGTGGACGTAGTGGGTAAATTTGTCCCGCAAAATTTTTTAACTACTAAAACCAATTTAAATTTCACTAAACTTATTTAATTTTAAAATTTTCACAGTAGAAAAATTAACTGACCTTTCAAATGCGATAATCCTCTGTTGAATATGTTGTTGGTAGCAATGTAGTTGCTCCACAAATTCGCTTCAAGTCTTTTAACGAACTTTGGAAAACCTTGATGTGATGTGAGGAATAGTGATAATGAAATTTATTATATAGGGGAAATTACAGAATTGTTTTACCGTACGGTTAATCTGGGATTAATTTGTTTTTATAAATTTTAACATGTTAATTTTGTTATGGCAATATAGGAAACTATGATAAAACAAATATTACATAATTGTTTTACAGCACAATGAATGTGGAATTAATTTGTTTTAGAAGGTATAATAAAAATTAAAAAAACTTCAATGCTTAGTAAATTTATATAGTTTTAAGTAATAAATTAATTTAATAAAAGATTTAGTTTACAGTTTATTTTAAACATTTTTTTCATTTAATTAAAAAAAAAAAAAAAAAAAAAAAGTAAAATTTTTCAATACATTGTAGAAGAATTATGGAGGGAAATGATACGAAATTTTGAGGGATAATTTTTGGAACATTTTGGAGGGAAATTTTCATTCTTTAAGTTATATATTGTCATTAAGAGAGTTTGCATTTGTATCATTCAACCTCTTCTATTTGAGAGGCATGGATTCTTCTGATAGTGAATTTACTCTTTGTGAAGCATCAACATTTTCGTCGTGTAACACCTCTATTCCTATTGATGAATATAACAGAAATTATTCCACTATGAATAGAGAGTCAATTCTTCCACTTAGTCCTAATCCTAAGGACTATGAGAGCAGCACTGATGAAAGACAGGATGAAGAATTTCAAATGAATAAAGAGTCACAGTTTCCACTTAGTCCTAATCCTATGGATTATGAAAGCAACATTGGTGAAGAGCATGATGAAGAATTTCAAAAGAATGGAGTATCATGTTGCCCGCTTAGTCCTAATCCTATGGGCTATGAGAATAGCAGTGATGAAGAGCATGATGATGAATTTCAAAAGAATGGAGTGTCACGGTTTCCACTTAGTCCTAATATTATGGACTATGAGAGCAATAGTGATGAAGAGCATGATGATGAATTTCAAAAGAATGGAGTGTCACAATATCCACTTAGTCATAATCCTATGGAATATAAGAGTAGTGGTGATGAACAACATGATGAATCATTTCAAAAGAATGGAGTGTCATGGTGTCCACTTAGTCCTAATCCTATAGACTATGAGAGCAACAGTGATAAAGAGCATGATGAAGAATTTCAACTGTATAGAGTGTCACAATGTCCACTTAGTCCTAATCTTATGGACTATGAAAGTAGGAATGATGAAGAACATGATGAAGAAATTCAAAAGAATGAAGTGTCACGGTGTCCACTTAGTCCTAATCCTATGGACTATGAGAGCAGTAGTGATGAACAACATGATGAAGAATTTCAAATGAATAGAGAGTCACAGTATCCACTTAGTCCTAATCCTATGGACTATGAAAGCAGTAGTGATGAAGAACATGATGAAGAATTCCAAATGAATAGAGTGTCACGGTGTCCACTAAGTCCTAATCCTATGGACTATGAGAGTAGCAGTGATGAAGAACATGACCAAGATTTTCAAATAAATAAAGAGTCGCAGTTTCCACTTAGTCCTAATCCTAAGTACTATGAGAGCAGTAGTGATGAAGGAAAGGATGAAGCACTTAGTCCTAATCCTAAGGACTATGAGATTAGCAGTGAAAAAGAACATGATGTAGAATTTTCAGTAAGTAAATAGTCACATTTTTGACATAGTCCTAATTCTATGGACTATGAGAGTAACACTGACAATGCACATGAGGAAGAATATCCAATAAACATAAAGTCAAATTTTCCATTTAGTCCTAATTCTAAGGGCTATGATAGTAGCACTGAAGAAAGGGAAGATGAAGAATATCCTCCAAGTCAGTGTTTCAAAAGCACAGTTGATCATAGTGAGGATAACATTCCTCAAAATGATGATGAAAATTCTTATACAAATGATGATATAATGATGGAGATGTTGCCAGGAAATATTGTATCGAGTTGTAGGAGCAGACCTTTTCATATCAATCCAAGATGTTCTAGTTATACAAAGTGTAGAACGGAATATCTGACGAGAAGAAGTTCTATCAGCGCTCTCATTTCAAGTGAATGTTGTCAAAAAAATTGCTTGAAACATATGGATTTCAAATTTGCATTAGAGAAAAGGAAGAGATATTTGTCAATGAAAAAAAGCATGAAAAATTCATATTTAGTTGGGTGCATGCAATCTAGATTGTCAGGTTATGATTATCATAATGGGTCTTTATTTATCTCTAGAAAGGCTTTCAAAATGTTTCATTCGATGGGTAATTTTCATCTCTCAAGAATCCAAAAAAAAATTGGAAAAGGGTCCCACATATTATTCAGAAGTACGTCATAAATGACAGTTTGGGCCATTATCAAATACTGCAATGCCGTGGATGAAAGATTTCTTTTCAAAGCATGGAGAGTGTATGCCAAATAGAGAGACAATACATATTGCAGATAATTTTTCAAGACGAGAAATCTACAACTTGTACAAAGAATATGCATAAGGTTCTGAGGGACATGGTCAGTTTATTACATATCAATATTTTGTGAAGGTATGGAAGAAATAATTCAACAATGTCCATATTCCTAAGAAGACAAGGATGGGGATTTACAGTACATGTGCTTCTCTTAAATAAAAAAGGGATAAATGTGAAGGGTTAGAAAGAGGTAAGCATTCATAACTTTAATTTTTTTAATTGTTTAGTCATTAACTATGAAACTGTATTTCTTAATGATTCTTTTATGTTATGTAGATTCCATTGTCAAAGAACTTCAGGAGCATCGCAAACAACAAACAAGTGAAAGGAAAAAGTTGCACAAGCATTGAAAGAAGTGTTATGATAATACGACAAAATATTTGGGTTTGATAATTGATGGTATGGACCGAAAGAAAACACTTCTACCACTTTTTGCTCGCACACCCAAAAATTTACAGGAGGAAAATTTTATTCAGTATCACTTGGTCGGTTATATGGTCTTCAATGGGAAAATGTTTCCAAGTGTGTACTTCATAGCTCCAAATATTCATAATGATGCAAATATGACAATAACCATAATTCATGATGTGCTTTCTCATTGGTCTGGTAATCTTCCTGAAGTTTTATATCTACAATTGGACAACACTTGCGGTGAAAACAAAAATCAGGTTGTTTTTGGAAATCTAAACATGCTTGTTGAATTGAGAATTTTTCAGAAGGTAAAGGTTGGTTTCCTTCTTGTTAAAATTTCCTCCATTGGTAGCGATTTTTTCCTAAGAGATCCGCATTCTGCATGCTCTACAACCTGCACGCGCGTCCGTTGAGGGCTTCGCTGCTGGCCGCGGCTGACTTGGCTGGGTCTGCTAGCTTATCATGGAGGCACCGACTCCCCCTCAGGGGCCTCCCTCTCCTCCTCCGCCTTCTGCCGCTGAGGCCTTCAAAACCTTACTGGCCTCTTTGCCCAAGAAGAAAAGCATGGAAGCTGCAAAGTTTGTGAAAAAACTAGAAGACATCCCTAAGATCGCCCTTCCGCCAGAAGGACCAATCCAAGTAGCCTTGTCTCTGGCATATCGTGCTCTGGTTGGCCAGTTCACAGGACTCTAGCTTTCCTCGAAATCCACTAAGAACTGGGTCGTCAGGAACTGGGCACCATTGATAAAGGATAAGTTAACCTCTTACTTCCTCGGGAGAGGCTACTTTTTGTTTGAGTTCTCTGCAAAAGAGGACAAAGATCTCATTTTCCAAAATGGCCCTTACTTCATGGGTCCTCAAGGTCTGTATTTGAATAAATGGATGCCAGACTTCGATCCGGTAGTGGATGTGCCTACAGCGGTCCCGGTGTGGGTGAGACTCCCCAACCTTCCAGTGCACTGTTGGAACTGGGACTCTCTGAAGCACATAGAAAATACCCTTGGAAAATTTATAGACAAGGCTAATAGCAAAGATCAGTATGACTATGCCAAAATCTGTGTGGAGGTAGATCTAGAGATCGGACTACCGGAAGCCATCAAAATAATCGTAGGCCCTTGGACTCATGTACAGAAACTGGATTATGAGCAGCTGCCGTTCAAATGCCGGAAGTGCCACGTCTATGGACACTTTGCCAAAGAGTACCCATCCAAATGTGTGGAAGAAAAATGGAAGGAAGATGGATGGAACCAAGCAAAGCACTCCAAAACCTCTCACAAGAAGAATGCAACTATAAATGCTAAAGCTCCTCACACGGGTCCTGCTCAGAAACCACCCACGGAAAGCCAAGGGAATAAATTCAAGATCCTTGGATCTGAAATCATGACCACCCAAGAGGCATAAATCCCAAAGGAGGTCTCTCCATATAAAGCCTCCCCCTCCATCAAAAGTGCAACAGAGAGATCCAAAGGGAAGATTTCAGAAGAGGAGGAGGAAACCAAAGAATCCGAGGAATCTGAGGAAGAAAGGGAAATAGATGAATCACAATCTTCTCCCAGAAGAACCACAGGAGGACGTAAGTCTGCAAAGGAAAAAAGAGAACAAGAAACTTATAAGGACAAGCTTCAGGGCAGCCAGCCAACATTAGAGAAGCTACTAGCAAAAACTCTGAAGATGACGAGGAATCAATCTTAAGGCTCCAAGGGAGCTCATCACAACAAAAATAAATGATGAAGATAGTCTCCTGGAATTGTAAGGGAATGGGCACCACAGTCAAGGAAGAAGCAATGAACAGTCTAATAAGATTGAAAGCCTTGGATATCCTCCTCATCCAGGAGACTAAATTGGAGGACACAACTTTCCTCCAAGCAAGTAAAAAATTTTGGAATAAAAGTGGAGCGCATGCAATTTCTGCCCGTGGAGCTTCGGGAGGGCTTGGGTCACTTTGGAACCCTAATAAGTTCTCATTAATCTCTGAGTCCCTGAATACCCATTGGATATTTTTTTAAATGCAACATTTATAATCTAAGGAGATTATTTGTCTATTCAATGTGTATGCTCCTAACAATGCAGGTGAGAAAAAAAACTATTGGGACTCCATAAAAAGCCTGGAAGATCTAGAGAACCTAGAAAATATAATCATAGCCAGAGATCTCAACCTCACCCTCCTCTCATCAGAAAAAAGAGGAGGTAGCATCACTAGAGATCCGACAAGAGAATGGGCAGAAGACCTCATGCAAGACTAGGACCTACTAGATATCAAGCTGGTTACTGGTAAGTTTACATGGTCAAATAAGAGAGTTGGGCCGGGACACATAGCGGCAAGACTTGATAGATTTTTTGTTCAAAGTTCCTTCCTACTTCTTGGCTTAGAGGCTAGAATGTGTATTCTCCATAGCAATGTATCAGATCACAAGCCCATTAGCCTAGAGCTACTGACTCCCAAGGACCTGGGGCCTATCCCTTTCAGATTCAGTTCACTATGGACTAAAGAGGTAGACTTCATGCAAAAGGTTAGATATTGTTGGAAAGATCCAATCAAGGGTTCCCCTTTTTTTGTTTGGGAGGAAAAACTTAGAAGAGTAAAATCTATGCTGAAAGACTAGGTTAAGACCTTGCCCAATCCTATTGTTGAAAGAAAAAAAATCCAAAGCGCTCTAGAGAAGCAAAACCTCCATCTAGAAGCTACTGGAATCACCAAAGAAGAGCTAGACAAGGAGTCTCAGTTACAGCATAAATTCCATAAGGCCTGCCTGGCAGAAGAAGAATTCTGGAGGCTCAAGTCTAGTAGTTTATGGCTCAAAGAAAGTGATAGAAACTCCTCTTTTTTACATAAGCAAGCTCAAGCTAGGAAATACCGTAATTCTATCTCTGAAATCAGAAAAGATAACTGCACCTTAAAGGATTTTGCCAGCATAAAAAAGGAAGCTTCAGAACATTTTGAGAAGATGTATAGTGAAGACATGGCGGCTGGCCAAAACGATAATCAGCTAGACGTTGTTCCCAACCTTATCACTTCTAGAATGAATCAGGCTCTTCAAGGCAAAATCAACAAAAATGAAGTTAGGGACGCCCTCTTTGCAATGGATCCTGACAAAGCCCCGGGACCAGATGGTTTTACACCCATATTTCTCTAGACCTGTTGACAGATCGTTGAGAAGGAGTTCTTTAAAATGATCCAGAAGTCCCAAGAGTGTCAGAAAATTGGAGGTTTCACAAACTCTGCTTTTCTCGCCCTCATCCCTAAAGAAAAAGGTGCAAACTCTTTCAATAGATTTCGTCCAATATCCTTATGTAACATTGGATATAAAGTGATAACCAAGGTAATAGCAAACAGGTTGAGGAAAATTCTCCCCAAAATCATCCTGGAGAATCAAGGTGGATTTATACATGGCAGACAGCTAGTAGATAACTTCGTCTTGGTCCAAGAGGCGATCCATTCCAGTCTTTGTTGAAAAGAAAAAGGTATGGTCATTAAACTAGATCTAGCTAATGCACTTGATCGACATAGCTTTTTGTTTGATGTTCTGCACAAGCTAGGTTTTGGTCAATTTTTTATCAAGTGGAGCAGAGCTTGTATTTCGAAACCCTGGATTGCACCTTTAGTGAATAGTAGGGCTATTGAATTCTTCAAAGCCTCTAGAGGGCTAAGGTAGGGGTGCCCCCTCTCACCCCTCCTCTTTGTCCTGCAGGCCTCTGTCCTCAGCTTTTATGTAGGTAAGAAGCAACAAGGCCAAGATATAGCTGGCTTGTGCATAGCAAGAGGGGTTAAGAGCATCAATCATGCCCTCTTCACAGACGATACGTTGTTGCTGGGGGTTGCATCTTCTCTTTCAACAATCAAATTTAAATTAATGTTGGAAGACTATTGTAAAGTTTCAGGCAGTGAATTAAACAAGGGAAAATGTCATATATACTGCTAGAATTTCTTTGCTTCTTCCGCAAACTCCATTGCCAAATGTCTAGGCTTTGCAACATCTTCATCTTGGACCTCGTTTAAATACCTTGGGCTGCCCATCTTTCATAAGAGGGCCTTGAGCAGGGATTGGTATCCTCAGATAGAAAAATTCAAAGAAAAAATGCAGGCTTGGGGATCCTCCTTGTTCAACATTGCGGGAAAATCAATGCTCATCAAATCCGTGCTTAGCAGCCTACCGTTATTCCAATTCTTCATTGTTTTGGCTCCTGTGGGAATCATTAACAGGATGGAGGAGCTAATCGGAAAATTTTTCTTGAAAGGAGGCAAACTTAATGAGAAGAGAATTCCTCTTGTCAACTGGGAAATTGTCTCCAGACCACTTCAGGAGGGAGGGTTGAATTTCAAAAACCTCTGTGCCCAAAACTTAGCCATGGGAGCCAAATTGATTTGGAAAATCATAGCTCCAAAACCAGGATGGGTTCACTTAGCTCTGTGGAGAAAATATTTCAAAGGACAGAGACTCTGGTGCCTGGAGTAGTCCAAAAACCATATCAGAACCCCTTTTAGCATGCTCAGCAATAAAACTGGCCCACTGATAAGAAATCATGCCTATTGGATACCGGGAAATGGAAAATACATCAATTTGTGGGAAGATAGCATAATGAACAGGTCCCCACTGGCAAACTTGGGCCTCATGACCGATCTAAAGGGATGGATGGATGAAGCAAACATCAAAACACTTTGAGACATTTCAAACTAGAGTGGTGACTGTTGGACGGGCTGGAAATAGCTCACAGTCCCACCTGCATTACAAACAGAATTTGCTGTGATATTAACGATGTTGCATGGGTTGGCTCCATCACACGCAAGAAGGAAAGATGCGAGAGGCTGGGGTCTGAAATGGGTTGGCTATACGGTGGCTTAGGGCTACACCAAATGCATGGAGCGGCCTCACGTGCCTCCTAATCCTGCCCCATGGGTTGGCATATGGAATTTCCCATCTATTCCAAAAATAGATCACTTCTACTGGCTGCGATGCCATAAAAAAATCCTAACATATGACAAGTTATAGAAAAGGAGCATTCTCGGGCCATCAAGATGAACACTATGCAAGGAAAGTTCGAAATCTGCCCTTCATCTCACGCTGGAGTGCAAATTCGCGGGTTTAATTTGGCATGAGCTTCTTGGATCATGGAATTTTATGTTCACCTTCCCCCACTCTGTCGCGGACCTATTTTCTAGATGGATGGCCAAATATCTAGGCCCAAATCCAAGAAACAATATTGTCAAGGCAGCATGGACTGCTCTGCCTAAACTCATCAGCTGGCAAATCTGGTTGGAGAGGAACAGAAGGATTTTTAGAAACAAGGAACAGGACTTCAGACTAGTTACAAATACAGTGAAATGTCAGTTAAATGAGTGGCTAAGAGACAAAAGTGATGACACAAACCTAAGCCAGCAGGATATTGAGTTTGGAGCTGCTCTCAATCTCAATTTTCAAAAATTGAAAACCTCATCTACATCCTTCAAAGATTGGCAAATCAGGAAAAACGAAGAAGAATTCCAATCTTGGATGTCCAAGCAAACACTTCCTTCTCTCTTCTTTGATGGGGCAGCCAAGGGAAATCCAGGAATTGCTGGTGTAGGAGGGCTCATTATAAACTTAGAAGAAACATCTATACACAGATTTGCTTGGGGACTGAGCCACTCCTCAAGCATACAAGCTGAAGCGATGGCCCTTTTTCAAGGGATCAAACTTCTCAAAGAGCTGGGACATAAGGAGGCAATTGTTTTTGGCGATTCCCAGGTCATCATCAAAGCAATGGCGACCAACACAAATCCAATAGATCTACGCTTGCAAGGACAATTACAAGAATTAAAGACATGACAAAGCTCCTGAATTTGAAATTTTTTCATGTCCTAAGAGCCAACAACAAAGAAGCAGACATAGAGGCAAACAAGGCAGTCCAGTTAGCTGCCAGAACTATTCTTAGAGACAATGAAACCTCTTGGGACCCAATTCCCTAAATATTCATGTTTTTCTGCATTTTATTGAAACAGTTTGTATGCATTCATAAGTTCGGGAAATCAGCATCAAGAGTTCATTTTATAAATTGTAAAAAGAGGCGATTCATAAGCGTATGTGCTATTTCCTCTTGTTGGAGAGACGCTTAGAAACCAACGTCACTATGTGTAACCGGAGTTGTGGCTTCTTGTCAAACATTTAATGAAATCCCATAACCGTTTCTGTTAAAAAAATAAAAAAATAAAAAAAAAATAAAAATTGGTTTCCTTCTTGTTGGGCACACTCATGACCATATTGATCAGATGTTCAGTCGTTTTTCAGTCACATTGAGGAGGAAGGAAGTTGGGAGCTTTCCGTCATTAATTGAATGTATTAAGAAATCGTACATGTTAGAGCCTACTTTTGATGTGTTGGAAGAAACTGTTGACATGCGAAGGTTTATTCTGGGATCGTATGGTGAGGAGAAATGCATTGAACCACTTAATGTCATTAGCTTCCAACATCAATTTCATATCAAAAAATTTGATGGGAAAACACTAATATGGGGCAGGAAGTATTCAACTACTGCAGAATGGACACCGTCATCAGGTTTGGAATTTTTGAAGTTCATTCCATATCATCCAATATTTGCATCAAAAATATTGTTATTACAATCAGTTGGTGAAGTTCATAATGCATGCAGACAGAATAGAGATATAAATTATTCTGATTGCCTGGAAGAAATTAAAAAATGTATTAGATCTACATATGAGTAGTTTGAAATTGCTGATATAATTTGGTGGGAGTCATTTTTCAATAATCAAAGTGATATCATTTCAAGAACAATAAATGAAGATATATCTTTGAAAAATCCATTTATTTGGCCACAAAATGTGTCGAATGAACATGAGGAAAGAAACATTGTTGAACAACAACAATCTGAAGGTATTATTAATTCTTCACAGGTAGAGGAAAGAGAGATGTATATTGGTTCCAGAAGATCTCGTGCACAACTGTTGGCCAGATAAATCGTTCTTGTGGACAAGACCGATCTCCCTAGTATCAAATGATATATAGCAACACGTAGAGAGGGTACCAATGTTGGTTCCACAGCAACTTACCGTTGAGGTTGGACTTCCCCAAGATCCCAGGATTACGTGTTGGGTTGCAGTCATGGCCCGCCATCCTGAGGAGGGCACCGAGGTTGTTCGATTCTCACCTGAGTATTTTCACTGGTTGGGAAACCAACTTTTCGTGATACAAGATTTTCCATATGCTGGGATGGATTATCGTGGTGATCCAAACATGGCTCTTCCACCAGGAGAGCAATGGGATGATACAGGTAAAATTGTTTTCAACATTTTTCTCTAAACATGTTTCAATTCATAAATGAAAACTAAGAGGTGTAATAGATCCTACCTTGGTCCAACGCTTGTTTGTGGCAGCTTTGTTCCAACAGCTTCAACCAGTTCCCTTTTAATAACCTGCATACACAAACAAACACACATCAAAGAACACCTGCATAGATAATATAATAGAACATGTTCATTATGAAGATCAAGGAGCTCATAAAATAAACCATTAGAGACAGTTCATTGAGAAAAACAAACTTGATTGTATTAACTTTATGAAAAAAAAAGAACCTTACAACCTTTGCCTTGATGTTGCACCAGCTCTTTCCAGGGTCCAGCAGGAATCTCCTCTACTTTGACAAGCCTCACTCACTTCCCAAATGAAATGAAAGGTATGTGACCTCTCCTCTCACAAGCTCAAAAAGGAAGTCTAATTTCCAGCAGCATTTACCCTCAAGAATCTTCAGCTTTCAACCTCCCCTACAACCAGCCCAATGCCTGAATTTATAGTGCAAATGGAGGAAGTTGCAGGTCCACCATTGAAGGGATACGTTCCTCCTTCAATGGGATAAGCACCTCATATCATGGAGTTAGCTCCCTTAGTTATGGAATGGATGAACCAAGGTGGAGCTTTTAAGAGCGAACTCACACCTGTTTAACTTTTACAGGGGTTCGCACCCATCACTTAACAGACAGAGCGGTCAGGTTCGCAGGGGACATGACCATTGAGTGCGATACCGCAGGTAATGCTAGGAGAAAGTACGAAACCAGGATTTAAGATATCCATTTTCAAGGCTTGAAATGAAGAGCTGAGGCTTAAGACTTGCAAAGGAGGTATGTATGAGTGGTGATGGACTCACACAAACTGTAGAAATTCATGGTGACAATTTTTTGTGTAACAGATTGCCCCCTAAAGTGCAAAGTCTGTAGTAGATGAGGATAATTTTTTATCATCTAAGAAGAGTGAAGGACTTTATCATTTCAAGGATTTTCCTGTGGATACCCCGGTTGAAACACATTCCATGCAATATATATATATATATATATATATATATATGTGTGTGTGTGTGTGTGAACATATCATCGCTGAGGTAGGAATTCCCATACTCAGATCAAAACTAAGGACTATCTAAAATTGCTCTGAGACAGGAAAGATTTTGTATTACATCACAAGTAGGAACACATGGACACAGTATGGATGCAGCCATATGTTTATGAATAGTCCACTATATAATGATAACAAAATTCCTCGCAGCTTGGATGGTGGAAACTAGATCCAGGGTCTCCATTTCTACTTCTTGAACTAGTACGATTCTACCCATGTGAATGAATATGTTGAAGTCGAACATGGGAGAAACCACTTGATTACCAGTCAATGATGTAAAATGTTAACAAGTGTGAGAGGAACCACTAGTAATGTCAATGGCCCTCAAAGTATTCAGTACAATCCATGAAATGTGAAGGAATGAGTCGATGTCGAACATGTCACGAAATCCTTTGATCAAAGGTCAATGATGCAACCTGTGGTCAAAGACGGGAAACGTACCATTGAGGCATGCAAATTCCAAGGTATTCACGATTTCTAGATCATCTTTCCAGATAATGAGCTGGAGTCGATAGAAAGCGATCTGTCATAGGCAAGCCCATAACACGAAATCATAGGTCAAGTTTGAAGAAATATGTTTAGCAAGAACTAACTCAGGGGTGGTCAATGATGGATGACAAATATTTTGCAGATGAATGGTTTATTTGCACAGACCTCTTGAACACGTAACGACATAGTACATGGCTTGGTGACAGTTGACCCAAAGTTAATACTCGGAAACTGGCTGAAGACTTTCAAAGTGGTTTGATTAACTATTAGGTAAAGGATTTCCCAACCCAGGTGGATAAAAGTGTCGTGTTCAAGAGTAATGGAAAGCTTTTTCAAACACATAGTACAACAAACAGGTTCATTTTTCTCTTTTTCCCCCACCATTTCTAACAAGTACCTCTTTATTTTTGACAAGCTTGAGGATAAAATTTGCTTGGTTATAAGCTCACTCTTCGGATGAGTCCAACTTAGTTTAGATTCAAACCCTAAGAAGGCGTGGTCCGTTGCTGTTTGTAATTGAACAGGTCCTTTACTACGAAATTTTAACAAGTCCAGTATAGGAGAAACTCGTTGTTTTTCAATTTTAGGGAGTCAGAAGAAAAACTTAAGAAAACTCCACAGTTGTCATTTTTCGTAAATTATGTCTCCCAAGCCCGAAAAAGTATAAAATAATACTTGAGAGACCCACTTGATCATTATGACCAAGGAGTACCTTTCATGATTAGTGCCTTCAATCTGAAAAAGTAAAAAAGCGATCGAAAACATGTCGTTTTATTACCAATATCGAACTTTAAATGAAAAAAGTCCGGCAATCTTTTCATGTTTGTACAGTCGGAAAAGAGCTATAAAGGACCATCTTTGTAATTCCGTTTTAACGAGTCTACAAAGAAACACTCGGAAATCTTTTCATTTTTTACGAGTCAGAAAAGAGCTTAAAGAGGACTCCTATGTGTTTTTTGTTGAAAATGATCAATTTCACATGAATCCCCAATATTCTGCACAAAAACTGCAAACATTACTCATATCTATTTAAAAATAATAAAAATGCAACAAAATGGCCTTTTCAAAGTAAAAAATAAATAAATTTTAATTTATTTACTCAAAAAATCTTATAAAAAGGGCTTTTACAAGTTCATTTTTATCGTTTAACTTTGGAGTAAAAAGTAAGAGATTTTGGTAAAAAAACTTCCCGTGGAGATTGCGCAAAATCCAACCGCTGGAATCGAGAACCGTCTTCTCCAGGTAATCCACAATGTCCTTGACTTGCATTTTATGCGTTTGAAATTTCGTTTTAGGGTTTAGATTTCGATTTTTGGAGGAAAATTAGGGCAAAAAATCGCCCATGGTGGTTGCAAAAAATCGCCTGCGGTAGTTGCACAGGGGCACCATGTGGCCCCTGCGCACCCTGACTTTTTTGTGCACATATAAAATTTGGGGTGCCACACCTCGCCTTAAGGAGAAGTGCGCACCTACGCACTGTCTCTAAAGGGATGGGTGCGAACCCCGAGGAATGTGGATTTTGAACCCTAGTTTTTCCATTTTTGACCCATAGAATTTTGGAATGAAAATTCTAATCCTCCTATTTTGCAATGTAGGTACACAATATGCTTTTTTCGCAGGAAAGAGAGCATGGGTATGTGGATCGGGCTGCATTACTCCATCCACCATCATTACAGGCATTTAGAGCATGCGGGCTTTTCAAATTTTGGACCATACCTGGCAAGAGGGTACAGGTAAACGTTTTACAATGGCTAATGAACAGGTGGAGCATTCAGGACCAGTGCTTCATTATTAGCGGCAACCGGCTCAAAATCGAGCCGGATGACATATACTTTTTGACTGGCTTTCCCAAGAGAGGTGAGCAATTATCTCTGTTCGAATCTAGGCCAGGTGGCTAATATGTCGCTAGTCTCCGACTAGAGTTTTGTAATAACCAAGATCTGGACAAACAGATAGATGTGAAAACCATCTCCCACCCTGAACTGAAGGTGATTGCTTTTACTGTTACCAGACTCTGCGGGAGCGCAGCATTGCATCTAGCTACAGGTTGCCAGATGCGCATGGCAGTGGACTGCTTCTGAGGCACCATTTTCAACTGGTGCGATGCTGTATTAGCCAATGTGAAGGGCCAATTGACCAGGGCGAAGACTGGGTAGCTAAAGAACTTTGGTTATGGTTATTTAGTTGTCAGCTTTTCCCTAGAGAGGGTACCAATGCTGGTTCCACAGCAACTCACTATTGAGGTTGGACTTTCTCGAGATCCTCGGGTTATGCGATGGGTTGTAGTTATGGCCCGACATCCAGATGAGGCTATTGAGATTGCTCGATTCACTCCAGAGTACTTCCGTTGGTTAGAGAACCAACTTTTTATTATTTAGGATTTTCCATTCGCTCGGATGGATTATCGCGGTGATCCCGACATGACTCTTCCACCAGGAGAGCAATGGGATGATAGAGGTAAAAATTGTTTTTCAGCATTTTAATTTTATATGTATGTTTTTGTATTTTTAACAATCATCCAAAAACTAATAGTTAAATTTTTAAATGCAGATGCAGGTCCATGGTGACCAGCTGCTCTCAAGCCCTATGATCGGAGATAACCAGCTACCCCTGCACTGCCCCCACAGGACCAGATAGCAGAGACCTTGGCTGAGTTGGAGAGCCGTCTAGAGCACTTGACCGCAAATATTACGGAGACCAGCATATATGATATTCCTCTTCGGCTTCACCACTATGTGATTGGGGTCCCAGGACCTTTTAGGAGGTTCCTTTGTAAGGTGGCCCGAGCAGTGGTGTCTTATCGGGATCATCACCAGTGATAGGATGATTGCTTTGTAGACCCATTTTTGATATGAATTTTGATACTATCATTTTTGCCGATCATAAGGTGTTTTTCAACCTATGATCGAGGACAATGTATATTTTGACACACTCTTATGCTATGCTATTCTATTACTATGGTTATCTTTCAAAACATGTTTATGAGATGTTTTTAAATTTACTGTTTGATTCAATGCAAATGTTTATTTAACATTCAAGAAGCAATTGCATCTGCTAATGTATTTAAAACTCTTGGAATGTGCTAATATTCTATGTAATCAAATTCTCGTTCCAAGAGACGAACTCTCAAAAATAATCTTAATAATACTGGATTTCTAATGGCATAAACTCGATTAAGCTGTAATACAACAAGTTCCGAATCTAAATTAACAATCAAACTTCGAATTCCAAATGAGATGGATTCAGATAATAATTCAATCACTGCACTGTATTCTGCAATGTTTTTCGTTGTTTGACTGAGGCTTAGCCCGTGCATAGATACTAACTCGCCATAGGGTGAATAGATAACCCAGGCTACGGAAGAGATGTTCCGTGTACTATGACAAGCGCCATCAACGAAACCGATGTATGTCTGGAGGGGTATCGACATCTGTAATATCAAGAGTAAAAATCAAGATAAGTAGGATAATAATGAAAAACACTCTCTAAAGTAAAGCACGCATCTTTAATCTATGAACACACCAACTTAGAAAAAACTAATCTAATGAAATATCCACGCTAATTGTTTAAGCATAATATCGCTTTAGATAAAGCCCATTCCTAGGTTTACCTAAAGAGACACCGTCAAAATCTTCTAGCTCATAGGCCCCTTTTTCCAGCTTTCGCTCACCAATATACTGACCATGCCACATGGGTACAAATTTTCCAGCCCCTAGCTTACCGTTTTCTTGATCGTAAAGTAAAACTAGGTCGCCTTTCGAAAAATTGGGGGGTGTAACATTCCGATAATACTGAGCTTTGATCCATTTAGCATGAGTTTCGACAGCTAATGTAGCATTGTGTCGATTCTCATCTAATTGAGCTAAGTATAATAAACATTTTTCCTCTTCAAAAGTGGTTGGTAATAATTGCACGGCAATTTGTAGTGACGGGATTTCACATTCAATGGGAAATACTGCCTCTAAAGTGTAAACCAATTGAAAGGGAGTAAAACTTGTTGATGTTTTGACTGAGGTTCGGTATGCCCAAAGGGTTGAAAATAACATGTTGTGCCAATTCGACCGATGAATCCCAATGATTCATCAGATCATGGTGACTAGAACTTTGTTGACTACTTCAACCAAACCATTTTCCTGTGGGTAATATAGAGTGGAACTATCGTGACGCAGGCCAAGCTGATCTGTAGGTTTGGTCATCATGATGTTTCAAAAATGATTCCCATGGTTAGTGATAATCACTTGGGGAACACCAAACCTAGAAATTATATGATTGAAAACGAAAATCGCAGTAGTTTTGCTGTCTGCCGAAAATGTAGGCATCGCCTCGGCCCACTTGGTAAAATAACCTACCGCAAGGATGATATACGCATGCCCCCCGGCCGAGTGAGGGTTACATGTAATAAAATTGATACCCCATTTTGTGAATGGACCAACGGCAATGATAGGGTGGAGAGGAGCAAGAGGAGTGCGCATCTTACGATAAAAAATTTGGCAATTGTGGCATTTCTGGACGGCAGCAATACAATCTTTGAGTAAGGACGACCAAAAATATCCAGCGCGCAAAATCTTTTGGGCAGTGGCATACCCAGACATATGACTACCACATGCTCCAGAGTGGAAACCTTTAAGAACCTTCTCAACCTCGTCATGAGTAAGGCGACGACGGAAAACAGAATCCACCCCACGACGATAAAGTGTATCTCCTATAATAGTGTAAGGTTGGGATTGGAATCGTATTTTCTATCATTGAGATTGTGATGTATCGGGCTGAAAAGATTGGGTTTGGAGATAGACGATGATATCTCCATACCATGGATCAACAATGCTGATAAGGAACAAGGATTCATCCGCAATGGACTCTTCTGCCACATGTTTGGTGTCAGCACGAGGGAAGTCACACATTAATTCCAGAAAAACCAAAGACTTCTTTGACTTGGCCTTCTCAAATTCCAAGTCAAATTCCTGGAGGATAACAATCCATTTGGAATACTTGCCCCCTAGCAATTGTTTAGTCAAAATGTATTGCATAGGGTTACAGTGAGAAATGATAGTGGTTTTACGTAACAAAATGTAGTGATGAAAGCACTGAACAGCTTGGACTGCAGCTAAGGCCAGTTTCTCCACATGTGAATATTTTAACTCAGTTGGAGTTAGGGTCACATGTTCACTTTCAAATTCATCTTGTTGGATTAAAACCATCCCTATAGTGGAATGGGAAGCGACAAGGCACAATAAGTAATCCTGGTTGTAATTGGGAGGATGCAATAATGGCACATGGGTCAACGCATATTTGAGAGCATCAAAATGTTTTTCAGCTATCTCATCCCAAAAGAATGGAGTGTTTTGTTTCAACTATCGGTTAAAAACTTTTGTAATCTCGGCATAGTTAGGAATGAAACGACGTAAAAAGTTTGCTTTCCCTTGCAAACTCTGGAGTAGGCGAAGAGTCGAAGGATGTGGTAACTTGGCAATGCCTTTGACCTTTGAAGGATCGATGCGAATGTCGACTTTCGATACAAAAAATCCCAGTAACCGACTTGTTTCAAGACAAAAAACACACTTGTCCGGATTCAGCCTAATCCGATAATGTCTACATCTCATGAAAATGGCTCATAAGTGAGTGAGATGGTCGGCTCTTCCTAATGAATGAGCCGGTAAATCATCGAGATGGGGCTGCACAATGTGCTTGATGTCATGAAATGCATAAGACATGGCCCTTTGAAAAGTTTCCCCGACGTTCTTCAGTCCAAAAGGTAACCTGCAATAAGAAAATGTCCCCCATGGACTGATGAATGTTGTTTTTGGCTGATCTGCAAGTAGAATGTTAATTGGATTGTAACTGGAAAAGCCATCCATAAAGGAGAAAATTTCACTGCCGGCACAATCATAGATAATTTGATCAATATAGGGCGTGGGATAATTGTCCTTAGGACAAGCACGATTAATATCCCTATAGTCTATACATATTCTTATTGTCCCTTGTTTTTTATTAACTTGAACAATATTCGATACCCAATCCGTTAAAGGAATTGGATAAATGAAACCTGCTTTAAGTAATTTCTCAACTTCTTTTTTGATGGCAATAGCTTTTCGTGGGTGTATTTGACGCAACTGTTGCCAGACGGGTTTAGCATCTAGGTAGGTTTTGATCTCATGAACAATGATTGAAGGATCAATTCCTGGCATTTCCTCATAGGACCAGGAAAACACGTCGTGGAATTCTTGAAATAGGGCTTTATATGTGTTTACTTCAATGTCTTTACAAGAAGCACCTATGTGAATGTTTTCAACAATCCCAGGTTTGACTGAAATGTCGATAGGAACCGTGCGAGAGATATTGGCTAAATTTTGTTCAAAATTAGGATGTTTCAATGGATTCTGCAGTTCTTTGACATATTCAGCGGTAAAAATGGATGAAAAATCATTTTCAAAATGATCAATCTTGGGTAAAAACAAAGACCGATGATGAAGATCTTCCCATGGTAATGTAGCAACAGACAACAGTTCCCAAATTTGTTCATCAGTGTGAACGGTTTCTGAAAAGGTTGTTGACTCCGTGGTTGAGATTGAAAGTGATTTCCCATTGATCTCATTCACTAGATCAGGGTTGGTTGAATTTGAGTCGGAAAACGACTGTACTGCCTGATAAGCAACTTCAAATGGACTCAAAGGCATAGCATCGCCAAGAGAGTCCACCTTGGAGTCGAATGGAACGACCCAAGGATCATCAAGGACAATGGATTTTGATGAAATCATATGAATGGTCGCGAAAGGAGACTGTATGTTGGGAGGAGGAAAGGAAAAAGTTCCGAGTAAGCCCGAATCTTTAACTAATCCTACTCCAACATCCTTATAAGGGATAGCGGGTTTTCCAACATGTTGAATACTCTCAACAGAGGATGGGTCAGATGAGAAGTAAGTTAACTGATCTATTATTACAATCTTTCCATTATGTGGGAACTTAATAAGCTGAAAGACTGATGAAACAACCATAGTCATGGCGTAAGACCAGCTATGACCCAAAAGAAGGTTGTAATCTAGAGGGGCATCAACCACCTCCACATCTAGATTAACGGTTTTCCCTTCAACCCCTATAGGTAAGTCCTATAGAATACCATAAGGATGAAACCCTTGGCCATCAAACGCCTTTAGAATCATCAGGGATTGATTAAGTGTAGGAGAACTAAGGGTTTTCCCACATTGTATCGACATAATACACGTGAAAGCCCCCTCATCAATCACAGTCCTAAATCAAGGTATGTTCTTTACTAACACTGGAATTTGGAAATCCATTTGATGAGGAAGACGACGCGTACTATTTTCTAAATCAAAGACTATGGTGTTTGATTCCTGAATATCAACAGCTCCTATAGCCGACAGTATCATTTTAAGTTGTGTTGGACATGATTGCAGCACTTCCAAAGCCGACATTGCTGAAGGTGAAACAACTAAATATTCAACAATGTTATAGTTCTGAGCAGCTCTTGCATGTGGATTGAAAGCTGACTTTCGAAGTATACCCTTAGCGGGTGGTTTGATCACTAAGTCGGGATTTGGTTTCTCGATCTGTAGTGGATCGGAACCGGACGGAGCTAAGGTTGATGGATTGGAATTGGAAGGTTCAGCTTCTTTACCACTAAGAGGACTTTTACTCCCGTAATCTTGCGATCATGTCGCAATCCTTACATGTGACATCATCATTATGGGCTCTTCTAAGGCACTAGAGGAAGAACCTATCATTTTACTGTATTGATTTGCAAACGGATCCTTCAAAATAGCTGGTGTTTGCAAACCCTTGACGATTTTCGCAACCTCGGCACGATGCAGACAATCCCTTGTAAAGTGCTCCTCATCGCAGATGAGACAAGGAGATCGAGGTTTTCGTTTCTCGTCAGTAGATTCAGGTTTATCCGATTTCTCCTTTGAGTTCTACTTGTTCTTCTTCTTACCTTTCTTCTTGCCGTTAGATTTTAAATTGGTCATGGATGATTCTACGACATGAACATTGACAAAAATTTCAGGTGAAGACTCTCCCTTAGGGGAATCTGGTAAAGTTGTTATAGGAGAAGAATTCTTGGATGATTTCTTCTTACTTTTGGTATTAACAGTACCAATCATACTGTCAGTGGCATGAGACCCTCAGGGAGGTGTAGCTATTTGATTTTGTTTCAGAACGTCAGGGATTTTCTCATGCAACGTACATGACTACATATAAACTAAGTCAAGGTACTGAGCTTGAGCAATTACTTGCTCTTCTGTAACTACCCCTACCTTAGCTACATCTTCAGTTATTTTGGGTAATAATGATTTCACAAACCATTGTGCCAAAATTTGGTCTGGGTTTAAAAACTTTCACTAAACGACATCGACGTCGCCATTCATGAATATGATCTAAAATATAAGTGGACGTCGACTAATTTAATGAAGTTAATAATTAGATATCATTTTGGGATTCAACTGCGTTAAGTAAGTCATTCAAACGTATGACCATTTCCATGAGAGGTAGTCGTAACTGACTAATTTCTCATGATTTTTGAATAGTTCACTTAGCACTCATTGCATCGGGTGATGCTCACAGGGGTGAAGAAATGGGATTGAAACTAGTGAAAAGTGGAGAACAAATCACATAGCATAGTGTCTCTAGCAGAGTTGGGATTATTCCCTTCTAACTTGAAACTCACTCTCACCCTCTCTCTATCTACAACGAAATAACCTTGACACTAGTAACACTAAGCACTCCCCAAGAACGTGAACCTCGTTGTTCGAAGACAAAGTAAACCACTCTCATGTGCTAACAAGCAAGAGCTAAGGAAAATTTTTAAGATAATTCCAACTAGACCACCATACCAAATGGGACTCCCACACCAAATGATGTGAGGTCTAGTTAGGATTTTATACTGGGAAGATCCCGTGAATGTTGGTGGGTCTAGCACTATGAAAACAGAAAGGCGTTGCATGTGATAGATATTAGAGAATTTTGTTGTGTTATCTATCCACCTTTTGGTAGATATTTAAGTAGGTTCTATGGGATAATAATCCCTTTTCCATTGAGTAAAATTCAAAAAATCACTTCCTAAAACTGTTTCAAACTGCATTGAAAAGTTGGCATAAAAATGTTATGTCTTAGATAATTTATTGGGGAATAAATAATGGAAACACTATACAAAATGAACAATCATATCAAAAACATTATTACATTTAGATTTAATAAGAAATTGTGGTGGTATAAAGAATAAGAAGGTAAAGACAATGGAGATTGACATTGCATTTTCAACATAACAATAGAATCAATCATCCAGTGCAAAAAGGGAGGGAGAGCAATCCGATTTCGATCTCTACGAAGGCAATGGCTTTGCTTCGCCTTACCCGCATCTGCCAAACTTTCAGTGGCTCCATAAGCTAAAAGCTTGAATCTGCATGACTAGTACTGGTCATCCTCGCGCTGCCGAGGTAAGGGTTTCACGCTATTTGCTGCAGTTAGGGTTCATAAGAAGATCAGAGGTTCGAATCCGACCGAATCTGTTACATACGGTGGTTCCACAGGTGGTGCATAAAGCTGATAAACCCTTGATTAGTTTAAATGGGTTGGCTATGGTTTTGAAACACCCGTGAATCGGGCACCAGATAGTTTGCTTTGTGGTAGTAACTGACGAAAACGTAAACGCCAGTCTTTTGGGGATATAGAAGCCACCGCATAACTTTGTAGACAAATACCCTGTGCTGATTACTGGTTCTTTTCTATGTTTATGGGTTTTTGGAATAGAGAATGGTGCTGCCATAGCACTACTACTGAAACAGGGTGATAGATCTGCTGTAAGGCCAGAACCTGGAGCATACCAACTAGCCGAACACAAGCGCAAAGGCAAGCGATCGGTTATCTTGCTGGAATGGGACGAGCATGATTGGACATTGGATGAGTGGCCTGCTCACCAACAACCTCTATTTAGCCATGAAGCGTAGTATGCAGCACAAATTTGGGGATATGAAACTGCCAAAATACCCATTTGGTTTGAGCTGTAGGTCAAATGTGCTGAAGAAGACCAGATCGGCAAACAGCTTGCAAGTAAAAACCATAGATCCATCACTGACCATTGAAGTGATGATTGATGCTATGTGATTCGTTCTCCACTTTTCACTAGTTTCAATCCCACTTCTTCACCCCTGTGAGCATCACCCGATGCAATGAGTGCTAAGTGAACTATTCAAAAATCATGAGAAATTAGTCAGTTACGACTACCTCTCATGGAAATGGTCATACGTTTGAATGACTTACTTAACGCAGTTGAATCCCAAAATGATATCTAATATAATGCACTGCGTAATCCCCCATACTTGAAGTTAATAATTCTGTCCCATTGTCATATCGGACTGGCAGCTGAAAATGAGTAAGGAAGAAAGTGGCTACTGACTAAAATTATAAAAAGAGCCTCGTGGAAACTCATTGCACCACTTGGCTGCAAGGCCAATCAAAGTGCGTTGAAAAAGATGAAGGCGAATGGAATCATCTATAATGGAATTTTCACACCAGAGATGGTAAGTCATCACATGATTAGACGAATCTTCTCCTCGCTTCCCCTTAAACTTTGGTATATCATTGGGAAACTTATTTGGCATTGGCAGCCAAAACGGAAGATAATTGATGGGATCGTTCGTTAGGCACGACAAGTCAGGCAAATCCAAAGTTGCTATAAATGGTAACTGATGGTTCGGATCCCGAAAACTTGGGGTCATTAGACCAGCCTTAGGAGGAGGATATCCAGCATAGCTTGGAATCGGATTCGCATTTGGGATATTATATCCTCTTGGAAAACCAGGATTAACCGGACCATACACGGGTTGTTGAGGTTGTTGATATGTATACCTAGGGTATGGTTGATACTGATAAGCCAGGTTCTGCACATTGGGCCCGCATTGGTACTGCCCCTGGTATGGTTGATAGGTAAATTGTGGTTGACTTGTAACAACCGTACTAGCCCAGGTTGTCGTACATGCATGGAAACCAGAGTCTGGATTGTAGGTCCAGAGTGGGATAAAGAGGCCTGAGGAGTTGATACAGGGGCAGTAGAAACTGGAGCTGCTGATACTCCAGAAATGGGTGGATTGAATTGAACAGAAGTCACAGTAGTTGCAGCAGACGTTTGGGACAGAGTTCGTGCCGAACTAGGCCCAAACTTTTGAGCTGCCCTAGGTGTAGCAGTTTGAGTAGTAGACTGGATAGGTTGCTGGGGTGAACCAAAAACAAAAGACTATCCATATTGAGATGACAACTGCACACTGGGTTATGGAGTCTGTTGATCCCACACCGCGTTCATTCTAGGGTATGGACCCATAACAGGTTGAACGTATTGAGGACCAAAACCAGGTTGAGTGTAAGATTGATAATTATATGGTACATTTCTAGGTCCTTGAACAAATGATTGACCTGAAGGTGGTTGAAAACCTTGAGGTTGATATTGATCCTGAGGTTGGTACTGACCTTGGGGTTCGTATTGACCTTGGTGCTGGTATTGACCTTGAGGTGTATATTGATACTGAGGTTGACCTTGAGGTACATATTGGTACTGGGGTTGACCTTGAGGAAAATACTGTCCCGTAGGAACATACTGTCCTTGAGGTTGCCCCCCAAGCGGTAATGGACTTCCTTGGGCTTGCCCCCAGGCGGTATTGGAGTACCTTGCGGCTACCCCCCGGACGGTATCGAACTACCTTGAGGTTGCGGATTAGGAGTAGTACCAGACATCATAAGAATCTCTTCAACACTTAACGGTTTAGTTCCATTATGACTAGGAGATACGACATAATCGATGGGTCAAGGAGAAGCTCCTGAAAACGTACCAGATATAGACTGATACCCAGGAGGAATAGAAGGACCGCCATGTAAAAAATTTTCTGGCATCTGAGTAAACAAGGATGACTGTCTCGACATATTCAAGGGAGGATAATAACCTCTGGGTGTTGGATGGAAAGGAAATCAAGGTGGTGAAGACGCAAGACCTGGATTTTCTAAGAAATTAGTCAATGAAATATACCAAGCGTCACCTCTAATGGGACTGTAGAAAATAGATTCATGCTCCGTAAGTTCAATAGTAGGTTGATTTTCAGGGATGCTTATACCTTCTTTCGGACTCTCACTTACAATTTCTTCAATGGAAATAAGTCCTGAAGGAAGATTCTCGGTAATAATATTTTCTACTCCGGGTGAACTAGGACCACTAGAAACAAGAGAAGCAAATCCTGAAGATGGAGTAGCAGCAATTTCAGTTTCAGGTTTAGAGATTTCAGGTTCTTCGGCTACCGAGCTAGTACGAGTGATACTACCAGTAACCTCAGAAAATGAAATCGGTTCAAATATATGTTCTGTTGCTTGCAGTAGATAATCAGGATGTATAATCAACGAAGACTCTCCGGCCTCTGGTGACCCAACCCTACTTTCACTAGGTGTGACAAGGGCTCGCAGCCCTTCCAGTTGACTTGGTGTAAATTCGGGAGGCTGCCCCCGAAGTCGACGGGCTTGTCTCGATAATTTAGCCATGATTAATCTAATTACTGCACACAAAAACAAAGAAAAATCTCAAGAAAAACACCTAAAGTCTCTAAAGAACCAAACAATTTGAAGCACACGCCTAACAAATCTAGGAGACCAAACCACACACAAACTGTATCTTTCCAGATCGAAGACACTAGTTGGTGATGAAATCCAACGTCGCAGAGTTCAATACAGGAATGGCGGTTGGAACAGTTACCTCGACAACCTCCTTAATGAAACAGTCCAGCACAAGTTTCTCCACTATAACCGTCTCGAGTGAAGATAACCCCCAGAGAGTCCAAGTGAGTCTAGTCGACGTTTGCTCCAGGTACAGTGGGATCTTCCATCCACTGTCACCTAGGAAAGAATCCTAAAGATTATGGTCACTAAGGTCACTAACGGAAACAAATATACCTGGGGGAACAGTCTACGATCCGATATGCACGCAAGGGTAGAGTAACAAGCTCAATCCCCTTGAAGGCTCCTTGACATAATCCAAGGCTTACCAACAAGTCACCCCAAGCTCCTCAACAATCTTTAATCCAAGGTTTACCATTTTTACTACGTGAATAGCTTCTATCATTCCCAATGAGGAAGGATTGATTCCCACACTGGTTCGGATATGGTCTCATGCTTCTCCTTTAAGAGGAGCTTTCCCAGAGCATAGATGTAACAACTGGATTTTCTTCCTACCGCAAGATCGAGTACTTTTTTGTTTAAACTACCTTGGAGAGTTAATTACTCCCTACTCCAAGATACTAGCCTAAGCTATGTTGGTGAAAAGAGTCTTAGAAAATAAAATGATTGCTAGATTGATTTTAATTAAGCGTTAATTTCATTTTTTGCTCTTTCAGTCAACGGGTGCAGAGATGAAACTTTATGGTATGAAGAGTTGACTCCAAAACACTAAAAATGCATCTAAGATGATAACAATTCCTTTTCCTTTTCAATGAATATCTAGCTAAGGAAGAGTCGAGAATGCAATGCTTTGAAAATCAAATCTTTCTGTTAACATATAACTAAAAGGAAACTTTTTGCCTTTTCCAAAGAACTTTAAAAATGAGACTACTAATGATACTCACAGAAAACACCTTTTCTTTTCAACAATCAACAACTACAAGAACAAGAAATTCCCTTAAGAGAGCTTTTAAGATTTCTAGAAAAACTCTAAAAAACTATTGAAAACAAATTTTCAACAACCTTGTATAATTTCTACGAAAAACTCAAAACTATGATCCAATCTTGAGATCTAAATGAAAAAATGGATTGAAAAGACACTTGAAATGTTTTTGAGGATGTTCAACTTAGTGTTTCAGCTAACTAAGGATCAATTTGTTCATCTCAACAAACTAATAAAAAACATCCAATTATATTTTAATAAAAAAAAATGAAATTTGAAACTTTTAATCAAGTTCAATCAATGTTTCGCAAAAGAGACAAATGGGATCTGTTAGAGTCGATCTAGTTATCCCTCCGTCAGAGATCAAAACTCTTTTTTACATTTCATGTTTAGGTGTCCCACCAGTTTTGATCAGTTGCATTTCGTTAGGCATGCCATAAATCTGATGGAATGGTTTGTGTCGCTCATTCCCCTCGTGCTTGGCACTGCTGGTTCAGGTCTATTGATAAAAATCAAGTCTTGAAAGGTCATTTATAGCCCTTTTTCAATTTCTAGGTCATGACAAGTGTTCTTAGTCATTACGTCTAGGGTTAAGTTAATTTGGTTTTGCAAAGTCTAATAAAGCCAGCAAGCCATAGGGAGGCCCTCGATAGGTGGTTATCTCAAAGATTTTTATCATTATACGGATAGATTAGGACTTCTCTTCAAAACTTTGTTTTGAAGATAAGTCGATATTTCATTTTTGTAATAAATTTTCAAAAATTTCAGTTCTTGAATTGTCCAGGCGCAACCCTGGTCTCCTTTGCCAGATTATATCACAGATATCCATGCAAAAGATTGTCAAAGAAAATCATTATTTCAACCAAATTTAAGGAGGAAACTAAAAAGTCAGAAGTCTATTAATCCTAAAAAAGTGTCAAAGACAAAGCATTACAAAGTGGCTTATGGACCAAGCAAAAATCAAATTGGAGTCTTTATAAAGATATTTCAATGAATTTTCAAATCATTGTACATGCCAAGAGTGGAGAAAATCATTCCGAGGTGAATTTGTGAGTTTGAGTGGAGATCGGTTCAACTTTAAGGCGCACGACGCACTGGGTAAGGTGCGCGATGCATTGGCTGCGCGTGGTGCACTGAGCTCAAATCGCCAGTGTTAATTTACAAGCATGTGGCGCATAAGGAGTGCGTGGCGCACTGGGCAAGGCGCATGGCGCTTACAGTTTGGAGCCCGAAACTAGTTCGAAAACTCATCAAATCGCCTCCTCTTCACATAAACGTGTCAGGTAGGCTCGCCTCCATTTCCTTTGCTTTGTTTTTAATGGTGAATGTGATGGGTTCGTGAATGATTTCCGTGGAGATCATATTTTGAAAGCCCTCCCTTTGTCAATATAAAAAAGTGTTGTAGGGTTTGAAAATAGTGTTACCAAGGTTGTATGTTTCCCCATTTCCCTTTGTTCCTCATTCCCAACTTCACTCATCATACTTCCCCATTAATTCCCTCATTAATCCTACACTACAATCCCTGAAATCCTAATCCCCCACCTCTATAAAAATGCCTTAATCCTATTTAATATCCCAAACCCTAAAACCCTAATCCTATATTTACATTTCCCCTCCCTTCCCTATTTACATTTTATTTCCAAAGTCCCTAATTCCCTAATGTTTTCCCTTTCCTAATATTCCCTTGTGCATTTGTTTTTCCCCTTAGTCACAACATTGTTAGAGAAAAAAGCAGTTTGCATTCAATTGCACACAGTTTTATATATCAGCATACATAGTCCAGATATCTTGTTTTCAAAGTCATGTCAGAGACAGATTCAGTCTATGAGCAGGAGTATGACAGTGATTCTACAGCTGAGGTTATTGTGCCATGGAGGTTTCACAAAAGTGGCAAAGGTGGTCAGCATGTCAGGGAGGAGCCTACTTCTTTGGCTCAATTGCAGGCTTGCCCACTTGCAATGGATTGTTTTCAGCGTCGATCATGTTTCCAATACTATGAGATGATCTCACAAACCCAGCATCATCGTGAACTATTTCGTTTATTTGTTCTACATTTACATGATGGCCATTTAAACCTTGCCGGAGTAAATTTCACTTTGTCACCAGAGACTATTGCTCAGGCCATTGGGATACCAAATGTAGGAGAACAATGGAACAAACGCCAGCAATTAGACAAATTATACCATGAGCAATACATCAAACCTGGATATATGAGACACTTGAGCACAGTTTTTCCTTTCAGATTCCTGAGGGATGAGTTTGCACCATTGATGAAACTCATCATTCGGTATTTTAGTTGCGAGGGCAGATTCTCGCGTCTCTATGCGTACCATTTCCGTTTGTTGATTCATTTCATGAGGGTACATATGATGAACATTCCATACTTGATGTGTCACAATGTAGAGAGGATGGTGGCTTTAGTACAAAGGAAGACCCCAGCATAGAAGCATAGAAGTTTATATCATTACGCGCTGATCCAGATCATAGTGATACATCAGTTGAAACAGCAGGGCATTACTTGGGAGGATTTCATCTCCTGTGACTTCTTCACAGTGCCAGAGCCACTTCCCGAGATAGTTCATGATGAGGGAGAGCATTCACAGCAGCCACACATTCTTGAGACTGAGCATATAAGTGCTCCATCGTATGTGACATACCAGCGAGGCCACAAAGCCTTATTTGCATCTAAACGACAAGTACTATCTCCACCCGGGGTGGAAGGGGTCTTGTTGACTCCATCAGCAGAGTGAGTATTATCTCCACATGATATGGAAGGGGTCTCACCTTCTTCTTCAGCACAGGTAGAGATCAAGGATAGGGGAAAGAGGCATATGCATGATGAGGGTCCTTTAGGAGGCTGGGACACGGATTTCACGATCATTGATGTTGATGCGAGCTCTCCTAGCTCGGAGCTAAAGGAGATCATCTGGGAGCAAAAGGCTGAGAATGACTCATTGAGAAAGAAATTACAGATGGCTAAGTGGGTGATAAACTACTTGGAGTAGCGTAACAAACAGCTAGAGGATGAACATACACTTTATGAGTTGTGGCAAATCCATCAGGATCGAGAATTGGCCCAAAAGAGACCCAGTGATATGACACCGATTGATCGAGAGTCTATGCTCATCTGTGTTAACACTCATTTGGAAAAATTGTTGGCAAAGGCAAACAGAGACAAAGACATGCTTCTTCATATGAAAACTCATTATTGGGCTCGTATGCATGTCTGCAAAGCAAAAATGAAGATTCTAAAGAGGCGATTGAGCAAAGCACTAAAACGGCGGAAAAAGCCTGGTCCACTCCAAAATTTGGCCGAGGCTTAATTGGCAGGGCAGAATACATGATGGAGGGTCTTCACTCTGAATTTGAGCAAATTCGGAGAAATTTTTGTCATTTTTAAAAACTTTGTCCTAAAAAAAGGTTTTTTGGCTCAACACGTAGCGCGTCAACGCGCGCGCTTATGATTGGGACACTTGCTGGAGGAAAACTTTATATTTTTCGGTTTGTCATGGTAATTTATGCATGCTAAACTATTGCCAAAGTATTTCATCAAGTTCTGGGTGATCAAAAGGCCCAAAAGCACCATGAAAATCACCATTCTGCCACATTTTGCACCAAGAGGAAGTACTTTCGGGAGAATGAAATTTTGAGGGGGCAAATGAGCTCCAAATTGAGAAATTCCACTTGAGATCGATAGTAGACATCCAGGGCTTTCCAACCAGTTATTGTGAGATTGATTTGGATGTCAGAAAGTGCCCCAAAGGTAGGTTGAAAGGCGTGTGGCGCATAGAG
The DNA here is from genome assembly GCA_000404065.3 of Pinus taeda. Lineage (NCBI taxonomy): Eukaryota > Viridiplantae > Streptophyta > Pinopsida > Pinales > Pinaceae > Pinus > Pinus taeda. Next base: position 42,305 of record APFE031103312.1, on the reverse strand, counting down.
CTCACGCGCGCGGCGCATAGAGTTTTTTGGTCAAATTTTCACTGTTCAGCTCAGAAATTCACCCAGGTTTGACCAGTTTTGCTTCTTGATACTACTCTTGAATTTTCATGATGTAATTTAATAAATATGATGTAATTTTGGCACATTTTTACTTGTTCTAGAGTATTCATTCACTAAAAGGTGAAAATTAAATGAATGAATCAGTTTCCTACCATATAGGGGTAAGTTGTTTGATTACCTAGATTTCAGTTCCTTGTTTAGAATTAGTTCAAACAACTCCTAGAATGATGAGCTCGACCCCTAGAGGCAAGGAAAGGGGTTAGGATGGTCTATATGATGTGATTTCTCAATCATTTTCAGAGGTTGGAGGGGTTGGACTCTTGGGAAAAGCTTGACACTCTATTGTACATTCATTTCCGCATTTTTAGCAAAGGAAAGACCAGGGTTTTGCAGCACTACTTGGGATTCATGTGGCTTTATGTGTTGATGTTGTGCTTCTTTCAATATTTGTAAGTTGTTTATGTGTATCTCATCTTCTGCAATTGAACAAATGAAGTGTTAAGGTAGAATCCATAATTTGTTATGCTCTGCCTTTAAGTTTGTTTGATTTTCCATGTTTTCATCTATTTATGGAGAATCCTTGAAAGCTTCTTGCTCTCCTTAAATTCTCACCAGTCAAATATAGCCAGTCATTATCTTTAAAAGCATCAAGACAATCGCCTACCTTGCCCCAAGTAGACCTCTGCAAAAACTGTGTCTCATCCCTGCACCCAAGATTACCTTTCCCTTAGATTCAACAAAACTCCAAAAACTCAATTTCAAACTCCTTGTACTTCATACCTAGCCTAAAATTAATTACCAATTTAGTCATCTCGAGCCTCATTGATTACCTTTTGCCGAGATTGACCCAGAGAGAACCCTCTCCTGTCCTCATATGGCTAGCTACGAGGCTGAGCATGGTTTGATGTAGCCTTGAGTTTTACCTTATTTCAGCCTAAGGTAGATTTGAGCACTAACAGGATCTAGGTCTCTTCACAAACAGATTTCATAAGCTAGTCAAACTCAGCAAGAATACCAAAGAGACCAGGGTGATCTAAGGCTCTAAGGCTTCGGATCTCTAAGCTACTACAAAGACCAAGCAAAAACCAACCAAATCAGATAAAACGTCTTAGAAAACCACTCCAAACAAGAATGCCAATGAAAACTAACTGAAAAGGAACTTTTGTCAAGACAAATGTAGGTTTGGGCATATACTAACAGCTATGGATAAAAACTAAACCTAACTGGGTAGATGGATCTTAGGTTTTTCAAATTTTTGACAAGGGTTCACAGGCATCTAGTAAAACCAGGTGCGGTGCCGCTCTGTGTTACATTGTAACAGTGCGGATAGATCCGCACTGTAACTAAGTCAGAGGATGCGGTCCTCTTCCAAAATTTCAAAAAATAAAAAATCAACTAGGATCTAACCAGTACCCAAACTCACACCAATCGAGGCAAAATCAGAAACAAAAACTTAAGTTTCTCAAGTCAAAGAAAAGACAAATCAAAATCCAAACCAAACCAGTCCCCAGTGGAGTCGCCAATTTGTTGGCCAGATAAATTGTTCTTGCGGACAAGACCGATCTCCCTAGTATCTAATGATATCTAGCAACAGAGAGTACAAGCAAATCTACTTTTCTCTAAACATGTTTCAATTCATTAATGAATACTAAGAAGTGTAATAGACCCTACCTTGGTCCAACGCTTGTTTGAGGCAATTTTATCCCAACAGCTTCAAGCAGCTCCTGTTTAATAACTTGCATACACAAACAAGCACACATCAAAGCATACCTGCGTATAACAAAACATGTTCATTATGAAGATCAAGGAGCTCATAAAACAAACCATTAGAGACAGTTTATTGAGAAAAAAAAACTTGATTGTATTAACTTTACGAATAAAAGAACCTTACAACCTTTTCCTTGATGTTGCACAAGTTCTTTGCAGGGTCCAGTAAGAGTGTCCTCTACTTTGACAAGCCTCACTCACTTCCCAAACGACATTAAAGGTATATGATCTCTCCTCCCACAAGCTCAAAAAGGAAGCCTAGTTTTCAGTAGCATTTACCCTCAAGAATCTTCAGCTTTCAACCCCTCTTACAACCAGCTCAATGCATGAATTTATAGTGCAAATGGAGGAAGTTGTAGGTCCACCATTGAAGGGATAAGTTCCTCCTTCAATGGGATAAGCAGCTCATATCATGGAGTTAGCTCCCTTAGTTATGGAATGGATGAACCAAGGTGGAGCAGACTTGCCAGCATAATATTCCTTCTAGAAGTGTCTAGAAGTGACCCATGATGAGTTTTTAAGAATGAACTCACGCCTTTTTAACTTTTACAGGGTTTCGCACCCATTACTCAATATATAGAGCATTCAGGTTCACAGGAAACAAGACCATTAGGTGCGACACTGCAGGCAATGCTAGGAGAAAGTGTGAACCCAGGATTTGAGATATTTTCAAGGTCTTTCTGCCATTTTCAAGGCTTGACATGAAGGGCTAAGGTTTAAGACTTGCAAAGGAGGTATGTATGAGTGTTGATGGACTCACACAAACTATAGAAAGTCATGGTGACAATTTTTTGTGTAACAAGCACCTAAATCCGCCTTAGGCTGAAAGAAGGCAAAATTCAGGGTAACCACAAACCACAGTCAATCTGGTATCTATCCCTACCAGAACAGGAGAGGGATCTCTCTAAGTCACGCTCAGTGAATATATAAATGAAATGGCTTGAGATGATTTACAGTGAACTATTTATCTTAGTCTAGTAAGTGAAAACAGATACAAGAAATGATTTTTTTGAATGACTGTGTTTCTGGGATGGTATGGGACCAATGGAGCTCAATGAACAGAGAACTTAATACAAAGGCACGGATTACTTCGTGAGGCAAGATAGGCAGAAAGCCTAGAAATTTAGTTTAATATAGTGCGGAATGGAGAGATTGATTAAGAGGGTGAAAAGGGTATCGACAACATGAATCCTTTTCAACAAAAGAATGAACACTGAACATGAAATTTTCCCATAGGTAGAGCAATAAAATTGAATTCTACCTTAGATAACTTAGAAAATTTCACTGGAAATGAATATGAAATGAACTATGAAACATAACGAGATACATATGAAGCATAAGATACACATTTTCTACACTCACAACCACATGAATCTCATGAAACAGAGCCACTTCCTTTCATTAATCCTCTGTAAAAAAAATATACAATGAAAAACAAAGTTTATTTCCCACAGTCTCCCAGATGTTACAAGCCAACCAACCCTTTTCAAATGGTTTGCATACAATATATAGAATGTGCCATGAAGAGATAGAACACCCAAGGGTTGGGGAGTTACTCAAATAATCACAAAATGAAGGTGGAGAGCCAAACATCAGCTACAGGTGCATCTCCATAAACATGACAAATGGCTTGGGTGACACTTTACCTTCTTTTGACACTTGGATAGATGCCCATATGGAGTGAAAATTATTTAAAAGCTGCCTTTGGTGCCACAAAAATGAAGTGTATATGAGGGGGGCCACTTATGGAAAGTCGGGAAGCGAAATTTCGCGAAACAGAGGCATTTTGGGCATTTTTTCCTATATGCGCCACACCCTTTTCTATATGCATTGTGCCACTTTGAGGCTGGGTTTGAGGAACTTTTAGGAGTCCAAAATGTTCCCAAGTGTGTTTGTTTGAACGCTTGTCCTGTCTACTTTCCAACCCAAGTGGAATTTTTGAATTTGGAGGTCATATTCCCCTCCAAATCTTCATTCTCCCAAGACTGCTTCCTGTGTGTCAAAATGGGGGCAGTGAGGCCATTCTTTGGGTTTTTTTGACCTCCTAGGGACTCAAACCATGCCCAAGTTTCTTTCTCGAGTCCCAATAGTCATGATTTTGCATATTGAATCCAAAAGTGCAAACCATTGCTCATTTGGATCTCCCAATCCTACGCGTCGCGTCGTTGGCACGACATGTATAGAGAAAAACCCTCTGTTTGTGCCAAAAAAATTCCATGCGACCAAAATTGTCCCAAATTTCTTGAAATTTGGGCCGGAGGTTCTCTAAGAGGCACTATGTTGGGCCACAGAAGCTTTAACCAAGGTTTGAAGCCAATATTTCTCTTTTTCCTGTTTTGTTGCTATGCTCAGTTTGGCCTTCAAGCTCTTTATTCGGGCCTTTGCGCTCATGTTCCGTGCCTTGTAATGACAAGCCATCCTCCTCAATATGGTTTTTTCCCTGTTGGCCTTCTCCAATAGTCTCTCCAAGTGTAGGTTGATCTGATCTAACCAAGACTCACGGTCGTTGTTGATCTCTTGCTCCAAGGTAGTGAGCTCGATCCTCCTCTGCTGGGTAGCTTGTCAATTTTCATGGATGCTTTGTAGCTCCATGATCGCCTGCTAGTCCTCAAGCTGTTTGTTCCTCTACTCTAGATACTTGATTACCCATCTGGCCCTCTCCATATTGAGTATCAAGTCTTGGATCTCCGAGTCTTGCTCCTGAATGGTCATTCTAAGTTTGGCATTTTCTGCCTCTCCCTCATCATCCTGAATGAGGATGACATCGGTCTCCTGTACACCTGATGGCCCCTCATCCTGCACGGGCTTCTTGCCCTTGTCCAGTACCTATGTCATTGATGCCTATAGTGAGGCCCCTTCCACCCTGGGTGGAGATAACACTCATTTTGCTACTGCAAACAAGTGCCTACTACCTCTCTGATATGTAACGAAAACTGGCATGGTAGTAGTCTCATAGCGCTCATGCTGATGAGAAGGACCACCCATCTCCTGCTCTTTTGAGGATGAGTCACTCTGTGTCTCCATCTCATACTCTGACGAATGCTGTGATGCAATGACTGTAGTATGGATTGTGATTAGGCTTCCCTTTGATGAAGGTGTGAGGCTGGGTGCCTTTGTGATATCTTTCAATTTGGTGTGCTTCACAAAAATTTGGAAGTGATTGGGCACTTGTTTCGGCCGTTGGTCTATGTGCGCCGTGCCCTTGGAAAAACTGAATTGTGGGCAAGCTCTGTGTGCACCCTGCCCTTTGCGTGTGCTGTGCCCTTGAGTATGTGCGCTGCGTTCCTTGAAACTGCCTCCAACTCCCTCAAACACTCATGATGCACACTCAAACCCTTTGCAACGTTTCTTTATGACCTTGATTTGCACAATGACCTTGTTTGCTTGTGGAAGTCTTGTAGAATGAAGAATTTGCAGTTCTGGAGGAAGATTTCAGTCAACTTTAGGCTTTTTAGCCCTGTATACCGTGCCTCCCATGTGCGTCACGCCAGTGTAAACTTAAACTAGAAAATCTCCCGTTGCGCGCTGCGCTCCCTCTGTGCGTCGTGCTCCCTCTGTGCGCCGCGCTCCCTCTGTGCGTCGCGCCTTTTTGTAGGATCCTTTTGGAGGCATTTTCAATGTCCAAATTGGGTACAAGATAGTGCTTTGGAAAGGTATTTGAGTCTACTTTCCAACCCAACTAGAATTTTTCAATTTGGAGTTCATTTTCCCTATCAAAAATCAAATCTCCCAAGACTGGGAAAAATGTGCCAAATGAGGTTGCCTAAAGGTAGGGTGCTGTTGGAGTCAACTTTTGAATGCCTTCCTCAACTCCAAATTTAGCTCATGATAGTTGTTTGGAAATATATTTGTGTCGCATTATCATTTGACTCGTAAAACAAGTCATTTAACGAACTAGGATAGTATAAAACTTGATTTTACCAAGGTCACTTCAGAGGTGCATCAATTCTCCCGAGGCGATTGTATGTTTGACATTTCTCTAAAACCATGTCACCTATGTAAAACGTGAAGGTGGTTTTTCTTCCTCCACCTATTTTGGACAAAAAAATCTCTCAGTTTTCCCAAATTCATCTTTTATTGCTCAGAAACATCATTTTAGCGAAACCTATCCCGATGTGTGGGATAAGGGATTTTCCGAAATGAAGCTTAATGAAAGGGATAGGGGGCTTCTAAATTCTTAAGAAAATTTTGGGAAGCGGGGAGGGATGTTAGAAAGTAGGGGAAAGTGGAATCTCAGAAATTGAGTGAGGGGAAGGGGTCCAAAAAGACAAAGCACAGGCTTAGCCTAGCAAATTGCCAAGTTGTAGCAAGAAATTAGGGTTTGTGCGAAAACGAGGAATTTGGGGAATTTTAGTGATGGGAAGTGTTTAATAGAGTACATTATGGATAGGGGAAGGTGTATGAACATCAGGATACAAGTCTTTCGATGATTTGACCATCCAAGAGAAATTAGCTTCAAAACCCTAGGAGAGGGAGATGAACCTTGCCTAGGCGCAACTGAAGCATGAACAAGGTGTTAAATGACCCAGTGGAACTTGACATAATGATGAAAGCCATTTGAATGATGGTACACTCAGTTGAATCGTGACATGGAACGTCATTTGGACAACTTTGACAAGGTTAAAATCAAACCTTAGACCTAATGCCTATTGACCAAATTTTACTTGAATACTCATTGAAATGACAAAATTTGACCTTGACACCTTAAAATAACTTTGTAAGAGCATGTTTGATCACTAGAGGAAGGTCGCAAAGACTGAAACTAACACTACGCATAGTGACTTTTTCTCAAAAATCATTTTGCGCTTCTTTAGATTTACGACTCTATTCATATTAGTGGCTCAATATATTCATGGTAGCATAGGATAGGGATTGTTGTCATCGACAATCTCTATCACTTCAAAATCAACCAGCGTGCTTGCACCTTCAATATCCACTGTTACTCCTTGTAATCTCCCCATTGTTAGGATCTTTTATTGATTTTCCATTCTTAATTGAATAGGGGACCATTACAATGTAGGCTTACCCATGCCCTCCCATGTCTATTTTGGTAGAATGTTCGCATCTGATCCTAGATCCAAAATTAATTGATCCATTTCATATTCCCCAATTTGCACAGTCAATATCATTTCCCTTCCTATTCACGATGTATGCTTCCTAAGCTTCCGGACTATGTGTGGTTCTCCTGACCCAAAACATCTAGTGATAAGTTCCTATAGTCCTTTCATAGCCTTGCTGTCACGCAACAGTTTCATGCATGTCTCCAAAAAGGTAGTGAGCATTGAAGGATCCATCCCTAGTTCTAGTTGATCCTTATTGTTATCACTCAGATTTTCCTTAGAAGTTATTAAAAGAATGAAAGGATCCATGGTAACTACAAACCAATCTTTTGATTATAGATCCTAGCCAATATACACTTAGAGAGGGCTCTCTCTTTATGATTTAGCATTGTTTTGATATGATATTAGGCTAGTTATTAATGCTCAAAGGATTTGTTTTGATTTGTTTGGTGGAATTAAGGAAAGAGACGGGCAGAGCAGATATTCAAGCCATTGGGCTATGGAGTCAAGTAGGAAGAGTTTAACAAGATTTGATTAATCACTGAGGTAAGAGTTCACAAGGAAAGATAGCACAACAGGGACAAATCTAAAAGTCTCAATGGATGGAAATCTTAACTAGGGCTAAGGGCAATGAAGAATCCTTAACCGTGATTAAAATGAAGAAAGGAGGTTTGGAAAGTATCAAGGGGAATTAAGAATCCTGTACTAGGAGCCAATAGGGGGAATAAATTATAGAAGTGAGGGAGCAATTAAGAATTCTCAGACTTAGGAAATTTAGAAGAAAACATTAACTAAGAAAACAGTTAAAACATAGAGAACTTAAGCTAATTCTGATAGTATTATTCCTTGTTTGCTTCTAAGATTTATAAGAAAACACATCTGATATTTCATAACATGAAAGAAAACAATATTTAAAACTCAGAGAAATGATACTTATTTGTCGTCCATAGTGCACATGAATCAAGTGAAATGTCCTCAGCTTTATTTAATCCAGTAAACCGGTCCAACCTCGATTACAATAGCTCCTTTAGCTCAAAGAAAAAGTCTCCAGAATTGATTTTTAATCCACCCTAATTACTTCGTTTTGTGAAGTATTTATACAAAAAATATTACAAAATATCTCATAACTATATGAGATTTATTATAGGAAACAAAAGTTATCTTCCACACAAAGATAGAGATAGATGGAAAACAGATTGGTTGTTGTCCCTCCATTTGTGAATGTGTTGGATGCTGGAACTCGAATTTTTCTCATGCAGTTGTCTTGGTAATTCTATGTTGGACTTAACTCTTGTCTTCACCTACTGATACTCTTTAACTATGTTGATACTCTTTACCTGTCTTTACCAGAATTTATAGTAAATATTTTTGCTCCATGGATTTACTGTAGTAACTTTATAGTATAACGGTCATATTGGTCCACCATTCATCATTTGGTATTTTATTTTTGATCATTTTCCTATATACTTCATCAGCTTCTATGTACTTAACGAAATTGGGCCTGTTGGTGGAAAGGTGTTTCACTTCATGTTCTATGTAAAATAGGCTTTACAAGCCATCATAAAGCACCTTTCCTATAGATAGTGCTTTTACTGCTGAAGAGCTGGCTTGGCTCCTGGCCTATTTGTTTAGTCTCTCGATGTAGTCATCACGTGTCATTAACTTGTTATTTATGACTAGTGGGCTTTGAAGGCCTTTCTCTCTTAGGATGCCATACTTCAACATGAAGTCATCTATATCTGCTTGAATACTTGGACACCTTTTCTCCAAGTTAAGCATCAAGTTCCTCTTAGTAAGAACTTTCTTAATTCCAATGATGGTGGCTATTCTATCTTCAATCTATAATTCATCTAGCTGGTACCTGTTCCTGCTGTTCAAGAAATCAATTAACTGATTTTCCTCTTCAGGCTTATCTCCTAATTCTTCTTTGGTCTTCTGTATAGCTTCCAAAACTATCTTGAATAGTTCAGTCTGTTAAAACATTATTTGGATAGAAGGTCAAATATCATTGATGGAATCAATGATATTGGCCCACAATACATTTTTCATATCTCCCAGTGGTTTTTCTATTGTTAAGTCCTTCTCTTGGACTCAGATTCTCTCTTCCATTATTTTGTTCTTCCTATCCTCTTCTTTGTTCAGAATTTGTGCCAGTTCATAATTTGTTTCCATACTTGATATTTCTTCTTTGAGCCATTTTAATTCTATAGCCTGGATACTCATCTGTTCCATATCTTTGATAACTTCATCTGTCGTTTATGCTATTGACTCTACATTGGTTGATTTACTTGTAGTTCGAAAAGTCTCTGCTATTGGCAATGTTGTCACTGGTGGAAGTCTTGGTGCCAAAGAAACTGCGAGAGTGGAGGGTATTGTTGTAGAAACCATGCGTACGACAACCTGAGGAGTGATGGCCAACTCACTCTACTTAGGTTGTATTTCTTTCTCTAATTGCTATTCAGTTTCTTTTAATTGATTATTTAGCTTAAGGACAAAGTCCATAAGTTCTTCTTCCTTTTGTTTCTCTATGACTTTCGCAGTTTGAGGATGATGGAGAAGAGGGATCTTAAGCTGCTTCTTCAATGCAGCTATATCATCATTTTTCTTCTTAATTAGTTGTTCAACTGCTTTAAAATCTTTGGGATCATGTACCAATTCTATCACCAGATCTTCTAAAGTTTCGATTTTGATGTCTTTGGCCTAAGAGGAGGCCTTTTGTAGTAGTAGTTGTACTGTGATGTTGTGCAATGAATTTTGTAACTAATGTGTTGTAATGGCCTTATTAGTCAGTGTGGAATATACCATTTCACCAGTCTACTTGTGAAGTTCTATTTGGTTAATCGAATGGATATCCTTGGCCAAAACTTCAAAATTAGTTTTCAAATAGTTAGTCATTGACTTCAGCTACTCTATAGTTGGTTTTAGGAAGCTCATCTGCATTTTTCCTTCTTTTATCTCAAAAGCTGACATAATCCTGGTCTGATTACTTGGAGCCATTTTGAGGTAATTAGCATAGGTTTGAGCTTTTAATTTCTCATTCCTTGCTTTGATTTCTTTGTATTACCCTTTAATGCCTAATTTTTGCTCAGAGAAAGCTATGAAAGAAGACACTTATGTGCTTTGTTGTCTTTCCAATGCTTGTATATGTGAGGTGGATGGTGTACCACCTGCTAGGATAGTCTGCATACTATCTTTCTTATCTTCCACTGCATTGCATGTGATCTCCTCAGTATATTCTTCCTATGCATAGGGGTTCAACCTTTGCCTTTTAGCAAAAGTTTGATCAATAGGCCTGCCGGAAGGAGTGGCCTCTTCTCTATCTCTTTTGAGGTTTTTTTCCTCATTGAGAGGGATCTGCAACATAGGAGGGTTTCTCATGATTTGCTTAGGTTGAGCTAGTTATTCTGAGATTTCAAGCTGCTTAGATTCTTCTTGTTGTACTAAATGCTCTTTTTGTCTTGATGGCTCTACTTGTTCTGAGGCCTTTGGTTGTTCTGAATCTTCTTCCTATTCTGATGTGTCTTGATGTTCTGATGGTTGTGTACTGGGTTCCTGGGGCTGCCTTTGCAATCAAGTCTCTCTTGGCACATGTAAAAAGGAATCTTCATCAAACCTTCTTTCTAAATCTACCCATACATTGTCAACTTCAACTTGTGTGCTATCTTGCTCTATTAAATTTCCTTCCACCCACTCAAATTGGTTAGCATATTGGTCAATCTCTGGGATCCTATGGTGGATATATGGTGATATCTTATGTTTCTTCCTTCTGTCACAAATGAAGCTATGAGGGTCATAGGCCTAGATCAAACTCTTTTTTAGTCTCAGATTGTGGAGAATTTCATCTCCCACCTTTCTTGCCTTCCTGTTGTTGCAAATGAATGGGCCTAGGTGATCCTTTATTCTCAACTGGGCTTTTTTCTTGGTCTTAACAAAGTGAATATCACCATAATTTATCATTTGCCTGTAGTACTCCAGAGAAAATAATCACATGGGGAGATATCTAGGTAACTTATAAGGAGGCGGCTCACACCCATAAATCCTTATTTCGATGTGGTTTTGGTATAAATACCAATTCCAAACTTTATATTGCTTGGACAACTCGAGAATCCTCTTAATGTCTGCATTGATTATGGGAGGGGGACTTCCTACCAACATTGTAGTCACTAGTTGTACGAATTGGTCAATAAAATCTATATATGGGTAGGGAGAAGAATGAGACCTGTGGAGAAGAGAAGTCTAGAAGATGACAAATCTAGGATTTCCTCTGGTATCAAGTTTTTGTACAAAGAAGGGAAACCTATCAGTCTGGTAGTAAATAAATAAGTAATACATGACTAATGAGTATTTGAATACTCTTTCATTCCCTAGTATCATCAGCTGATCATGCATTTTATGAGCAATTAACTTGGCATAATCAAATTTGACTTCAGGAGGTTGACCAGGGGTAAAAATAGACATGTAGGCAAAGGTCATCTCATCAACATACTCATTGGTGGAAAAAACTAAAATGCATTCTATCATTGTGACAATATCTTTGTAGGTTTTAACCCTGTACAGAAATTATCTCCATACAAATTCTAAATCACAAGAAAAATAAAAATGCGAGAGCATAACACATGAAACACATATACATAGAGATTTCCCACTGGATCTCAAAACCGAGACTACCAACTTGATTTTTCATTATGTTCCTTTCAATGTTACAACATATTTATACATGCCGAAGCATCCAATACCATGGACCGAAAAACCATCACGTCCAATACCATTGACCAAAAAACCATTCCATCCAATACCATGGACCAAAAACCATCGCGTCCAAAAAACATGTGCGAAAATCATGCACAAAACCATAGGTGGGTCCGCCCAACCTAACATAGGGTCCAAAACCAAAATTTTCCGGGGTGCTGCCCCGGACCCCATAAAGTGGGGTTACGGGTACCACTCAAACCCCCTATTAACTATGTGGAAAGAATATAACACAACCCAACAATCTCCCACTTGTTGTTTTCTTTCCACAGGGGGCCACAGGAGAGCTTAGTCATTTTTCAGCCCTGAAACGCCCATTGTTTCTCTACACCAAGAGAACTTCTCAGAGCTCACAGATTTTGTCAATGCATCTGCAGTATTCTTCAAAGTGTCCACCTTTACCAGCAACACCTTTTTGTCTTCTATCATATCCCTCACAAAGTGATACTGAACATCAATGTGCTTTGTCTTTGAATGATAAGCAGGGTTCTTTGCCAAGAAAATTGCACTTTGGCTGTCACAGTCTATCCTTATAGCTCCCTGTACTAACCCCATACTTGAACACAATCTCTGCAACCAAACTGCTTCCTTGCTTGCATGAGTGGCTGCCATGTATTCTGCCTCTGTTGTTGATAGTGCCACTACAGATTGTTTCTTACTCATCCAACTGACTGCACCTCCAAATAGGTTAAACACATACCCACTTGTAGATCTTCTCTGATCCAGATCTCCAGCCCAGTCTGCATCAACAAAGCCATGAATATCCAACACTCTGTCCAATCCTGGTCTTCCTTGGTAGCACAACCATAATCACTAGTGCCACGCAAATACCTGAAAACCCGCTTCACT
>APFE031103312.1:0-27434 GCA_000404065.3 Pinus taeda | reverse complement strand
TATAAATGTATCAAATTTCTGATACCACATCCTTGGTGACTATTTTAACCCATACAGAGACTTCTTTAACTTGCATACCAGTTCTTTCTCACCCTTTACCGCAAAGCCTTCAGGTTGCTTCATGTAGATTTCCTCTTCCAAATCCCCATGAAGAAATGTTATCTTCACATCCATCTGTTCTACCTCAAAATCAAAAGCAACAACAACAGATAAAAGTAATCTAATAGATGTTGCCTTGGCAACAGGAGAAAAAATATCACCAAAATCAATTCCCGGCACCTGGGAATAACCTTTTGCTACCAACCGAGCTTTGTATTTCTCCACCTTCCCTTCTGCATTTGTCTTCTTCTTGAACACCCATTTTCCGCCAATGGGTTTCCTTCTAGCCGACAACTCCACCAGATCCCAAGCCTTATTTTTGTGCAAAGATTCCATTTCATCAACCATGGCCTCTTTCCAGAGTTTTCCATCCTCTGAATCCACTTCTTCCTTCACAGTTCTGGGATCATCATTAGTAATAGACAAAGCAAAATTTGAATAGAAAGCAGATGGACTATACCTTTCTAGCTGCCTTCTTTCTTGAACTGATCTTCTCACAGCTGAAGTTTGTGGCTCTTCATCTTCTGATTCCTCCTCTGCTACAGAGTCTGATTCTTCCTCCTTTAGTTCAAACTCTATCTTCAGAGGTTCCTTTGGTTGGACTTCATGTTTAATAACATCTTTCACCTCTCTGAACACCACATCGCGGTTGTACAGAACCTTCCGTGTGACTGGGTTCCAAAGTTTATAACCCTTTAAACCATCCTTATACCCAATAAAGATGCACGTTTTAGATTTACTATCCAACTTGGTTCGGTTTTCCTTTGGAACATGTACATATGCATCACATCCAAATACCCTCAGATGTGAAAGAGAGGGTTTCTTACCAGTCCATACTTCTTGTGGAGTCTTATCCTCCAATGCTGATGAAGGTGACCTGTTGACCAAGTAACATGCAATATCCACCGCCTCTGCCCAGAATTCCTGTCCTAACCCGACACCACTAAGCATGCTTCTTGCCCTTTCATCAACGTCTTGTTTATTCTTTCTGCGACTCCATTTTATTGAGGTGTATATGGAGTAGTCTTCTGCCATGCTATACCACCCTTCTTACAGAATTCTTCAAATTCCTTGCTGCAGAATTCTCCACCATTATCTATCCTCAGTACCTTTATCTTCTTTCTCTGTCTGATTTTCCACCAGAGCCTTAAATTCTTTAAACCTGTCAAAGACTTCAGATTCTTCTTAAGGAAATATATCCATGTATTCCTTGAGAAGTCATCTATAAATGATACATAGTACACAGACTTACCCAGTGATGGAACTTTCACAGGTCCAAACACATCACTGTGCACAAGCCTTATATTTGTTTCGTCCTCTTACCACCAGAGGGGAAACTCACCCGATTCTGCTTCCCATATACACAATTTTCACAGAAATCAAAATCCAGAGAGCTATTACTCATACCTTCTACCATACCTTTACCATGAAGTATTCGAGGCCCTTTTCTCCAATATGTCCAAGCCTTTGATGCCACACATGGTCTTCTCTCCAGAGACCACTAGATTTCTGCTCAATTTTCAGGAACCATAGAACTATTGCACCCATCAACAACAGTGCTACCTTGCAGCTTGTACAGAGTTCCAATCTGAACTCCCTGCATCAATACCAGTGCTCCTCGAAGCATCTTGCAGGTATCCTTCTCGAACACTGTCTTTACACCTGCATCATCCAACTTGCTTACAGAAATCAGATTTCTGGCCAACGCAGGAATATGCAGAACACCCGGAAGGGTTCTAACCCTCCACCTTGCAACTTCAGCTTTACTTTTCCGCGACCAATGATTCTAGCCTTCCTATCATCTCCTAAGAAGACATCGCCACCATCATATTTCTCATACTCGCAAAACCACTCTCTATGGGGAGTGAAGTGAAAGGGATGCACCCGGATCAATCAACCATGCCTATGAGTCTACATGTGTACTTGAAGAAAGGCCAAGTACAATCCCACTTCATCTGAGGTGGTTTTCGCCTCTGCAGAAGGAGCATCATCAGATCCCTTTCCTTTATCAGGAGCTTTAGATTTACAATCCCTTCTGAAGTGCCTTCCTTTCCGCATTTCCAGCACACCACCTTTATAGGTTTTCCTGGAGATTTAGATCTCCCTCTAGATTTAGATCTCCCACTCGATGACTTATTTTTGTTTCTGTTCTGGGACCGTCCTCGTACAGACAAGGCATCACCATTCTGGTTGTCCATATTTTTCTGTTTCATCTCCTCCGTTAGCAAGGCTGAGACTATTTCATCAAACTGCAAAGCAGTTGCATTGCTACCTATTGCAATAACTAGACTATCCCACGAATCTGGTAGAGAATACAACAGACTGATGCACTTATCTTCATCTGAAATTTTAATATCAACAGACGATAACTAACTTACCACAGTATTAAATGCATTCAGATGCTCTGTCACTGAGTTTCCATCTTTCATCCTCATGTTATACATCTTTTTTCGCAGGAACAGTTTATTCACCAGAGACTTAGATTGGTACAAAGTCCCTAACTTGTCCCAAAAAGCCTTCGTCGTAGCTTCCCCTGATACATTCAGCAATACTGAATCTGAGACACACAATCATATTGTGCTCTTTGCCTTCCAATCCACCTTCTTCCATTCTTCATCGGTCACTCCCATTGGTTTAGTACTCGGATCTACCGCGATCCACTGATCTTTATCCACCAACAGATCCTCCATCTTGAGTTTCCAGAACTCAAAACTCTGACCATCAAACTTCTCAATCTCTATCTTTCTGCTGCTTGCCATCTTCTTTCACCACCAGAATTGATCTCGTAGATCTCCCACTGAATAGGGTCTACCACAGGCCCAAGCGAAACCCCTCAGCAACAAAGGCGTCCCCTTGAAGCCAAAACAGCTCCGATACCAAATGTAGGTTTTAACCCCATACAGAAATTACCTTCATACGAATCCTAAATCACAGGAAAAATAAAAATGTGAGAGCATAACACATAAAACACATATACACAGAGATTTCCGACTGGATCTTAAAACCGAGACTACCAACTTGATTTTTCATTATGTTCCTTTCAATATTACAATACATATTTATACATGCCGAAGCATCCAATACCATGGACTGAAAAATCATCACGTCCAATACCATGGACCAAAAAACCATCGCATCCAATACCATGGACTGAAAACCATCGCGTCCAAAAAACATGTGTGAAAATCATGCACAAAACAATAGGTGGGTCCGCCCAACCTAACATAGGGTTCAAAACCAAAATTTTCTGGGGCGCTGCCTCGAACCCCATAAAGTGGGGTTACGGGTACCCCTCAAACCCCCTGTTAACTATGTGGAAAGAATATAACACAACCCAACAATATTTGCCCATATCAAAAAAGATGACAGACATGTAAGGAGGGGGTCTTTTGGCATATTCCCTTCTTTAATGAAAGTCTGGCAGATTTGGGAACTTCTTGAACTAGACAACTTTGAAGATATTTCAAGTAAATCAGAAATGGAAAGGGGAATGAGGTCTTGACCTGGCTGCAACTATAACATCTCATTCATGGAGTCGGCTGTAATGGTGAATAGGATTTTTTGGTTTGGAGACATCACAACTCTCATAATAGGGTCGTAGTTGGCATGGAAGTAGTGAATATTATCTGGGAAGATGTGGAAAATAGGGAACTGATACTTGTACAAGGTTGATTCCCAGAGAGCTTTCTTATCTTCATGGTTTAAGTAATTATTTGTGTATCTGTAACACAATTTCAAAGGGTTTTCATCAAGGGTGAAGTCCTTTATTTGAAAGTCTCTGTCAGCTAGGGGAAGATGGTTTAAATCTCTGTGGGGTGTGGTAACTGGCCTGATATCCAAGGCAACTGGAGCGTGCATCCTTGGTTCTTGTGGATTCAAGGGTGAGGGTAGGGAATTCTAGGGAATTTGTGACAAATTGGGCCATTTCAGGGAGTCTCTAGACTATCGAACAACTTGCTATCACTAAATTACTTGATTTTCATGACAATTTAGTCTAGCTTGAATATGGAAATAGGGTTTCTCAGTAAAATACGAAATACCTGGTTATGGTTACATAAAGGGACAAATGACTATGGTGCACTATTTGCAAGGAGAACACAGGTCTACAATGGAAATTTGGAGTTCAGCTGCTTCTGAAGGTTGATATTTGGAAGCAGGGTGGTGGTTCGAACATACTCTTAGTGTGCATAGAGAATAGAAGGTTCCTTTCTTGGTAAAAAAAATAATGAGTATTTTTGTTTTTATTTGGCAAATTCAATGTTTTTGCGGGTATAATGAAAAGGACAGTTGGCGCTAGTTAACGTATGGTACATTTTTTCATTTAACGAAGGTGGTAAGCGAGGGCAGTAAGAAAACTTTATAACCCTGGTTATGAGGGTGTATAAGTATTAGGAGAGGTCCGCCCGATGCCATTCATCGGGTGACACATAGCGGTGGGGTGAATAGTGAAACTTCTCATATCGTGAAGGTAAAGTTTGGCATTGGAGGCCGCCCGATATGAGCGTCAGCTGTTAGATCTGAAGGTGTCAGATCATACAGTGGTCGGGGAAGGGACTTGATCGAGATTTAATTGAGGGGCCCGACAGGGTAGTAACTGTAGATTAGGGAGATTAATGATGTTGGGAGTGATGCGATTGGAGGAAGTTTCCTAATTAATCACAATTTTATTAATTAATTCCTTTTTAATGTAGTGGAGGGTTATAGGTCTTGATTGACTATGGATAGATTAATTAATCTATCGATTAATCAATCTATCTAATTATTTCATTATTTAGGGTTTCTATTTCAAACCAAGGCAAGATATTAGAATAAGGGATTTTAATAATATATAGTGGAAGGAGTGTATTTTGCGGGAGCTGACTATAATAAGTTATGCTAATATGAAATAGATATGGAGATGAGAATACACTAAGTAAAATGTTTTGAAATATATTACATTTTCGCTTTTAAACATTTATGACTTAGGCTTAGATGCATTTTGTGGGTTTTTTGTGGAAGAAAAGGGTGTTTTCTGTAAGGTCAACTACTTTCCCTAGGCAAATAATGATTTTACCTTAGGAAAAGGGATTTTTTAGATGAAATGGATGAGTTATGGAGGAGTGAATGCTGATGAGTTAGCACTTAAAACTTGTAAATCATTGGGTCGAGGGTCTGGTCCCTCCAAAAGTCAGAGAAATGCTTTAAACCCCTTTCATTTAAAGATTTTGGTGCTTTGATTGTTATTTGTGAGAAATTAGTGACATTATAGGTAAAAGAAAATGAGGAAATTAATAACTTGACTTTGTAAATTGTCTCTGTTATCCATATTTTTTAAAGTAATATGATGATGAAACTAAATGATATGAGCTTCAACTAATCATCGATCATACACCATTTTGTAACCATTCATCTACTTACGCACTTACAAATCCTATCATTTTTTCTACTTTTTATTAGGGTGCACTTAAGCTGGTAAACCCTAATGAAACACTTTTCTTTTCTTTTACAATGGAAATCTATCTAAGTCTATCCTTATTACATCTAAGGGCTTAGATTAAACTATTGAGCTCCTTTATTTAGTCTTCTTATCCACTTTCCTGCCAAGATTAAACAGTTTGGTCAAATTTTATTCCTCTATCTATAGACATAAAAATTTAAAACATGAAATAGTCAAGTTTAAACTATTTGACTACCATGGATTGTGGCATAAGTAAAAAATTGCACACAATATTTATTATAAAAATAAAATAGCAGTTTCATTTTGACTTGCACACTTTCATGGTCTTTCTTTTTCTTTGGGGTCCACATTTTTCATCTTTTTTGACCTATTCTTTATTTATTTTTTGTCCTTTGATCTTTATTTTAGGACATAATATCTTTACATTTTTTAATTTTTTGATTTTTTACAAATATGGAAAACATTTGCAGAAGTAAAGGTATGTACATATTTCATAGATAACTAATTCAATCATAAATTATGAAACCTACTGGTATAGGAACATAATGGTGGCTCCACTTGGGGATGGATTTCTCTGGTGGAAAGTCAAGAAATGTAGACCAATGGCCTTCTAAGAGACTGTGTTTTCACTCTGCAATTTTCTTTGATTCTGCTCCTTTGTTGATATCTATGATAGTAATAATCTTGAAGTTTAGGGCCTTCTCTTTTGGCTTTAACTCCAAAACTTAAGCATCCAATAAACACTTAAACATTTGCGAAGGATATATTATGTACAATTGAAGTGAGTAGAATTAGTAACTTGGATCTAGTAATGTTTCAACATTCGACCATTGACTAGTCCTCCTTCTATCTCTACACCATTTAACTCTTTGTGAAAATAAGAACTATTCCCTCTAAAGGCATATATAAAGTATGGACCTTTCGATAGGAAGTCAAACTTCCCATGTTTCCCTTTGTTTTCTCTTTTGGAGTCCCACTTTAAAACTTTATCACCAAGATAGAAGACTTCTGCTTTGGTTCTTTTATCAAAAACTTTCTTAAGTTTTTCTTGCAGTATTTAGGCTTTGATGTATACTTCCTCTCTGGTTTGCTGCAAATGAGTGGTCTGATTGATTCTCCTCTTAATATCATTTGTCTCAGCTTGGGATTCCTGGAGTAGTTTCATTATTGGAATTCCTAATGATGAAGGGAAAACAACTTCCATCCCATAGACTAACTTATAGGGACTAGTCCCAATATATTTCTTAGTTGTAAGCCTATCTTCCCACAAATCATTGATTAGCTTTTTGTTCCATTTTTCTTATTGTCTTCCAACAATTTTTTAACTATATTCATCAGGCTTTTATTGGAGGATTCTGCATGTCCATTTCCTTGGGGATAGTAAGTTGTAGAGTGACCAAGGGTTATATGGTATTTATGGTAGTAATCAATCATCCTTTTTGATTTAAATGTTGCAACATTGTCTGTGATAATTTTCTCTGGACAACCAAATCTAGAAAAAATATTGGCCTCTAGAAAACCTATGATGACAGTATCAATGGCTTGTCTAGAGGGAATGGATTCTATCCACTTTGTAAAGTAATATGTGGCAGTCAGTATCCATCTATGCTGAGCAAAACAGAGGGGGTTAATTTTTCCAATGAAGTCTAGACCCCATTATTGAAATGGTTTTTTAGTAGAAATGGGTTTCAGAGGTAAATGCAGAAGCTTTCTTTTGCCTTCAAAGATTTGACACTTGTGGCAGGAAGTTACAAACTTTTTACATCAGAAAACAAGGTTGGCCAGTAGAATCCGGCGCTTAGGATTTTATCAGCTATTGTCTTCTAGCAGAGGTGCCCTCCACAATCACCTGCATGAAATTCTCAAAGCACTTTGTCAAGTTCTTCGTTTAATAAACAATTTAACAGAATGCCTTCATGATTTTTCCAAAATATAGTATTATCCATTATGCAGAATTTCAAAGATTTCATTTTCAAGAACCTACTTTTAGTTTTGGACAACCTTATAGGAGCTTGTAAATTTTATAGAACGTATATTATGACAGCATACCAGGGTGAGTCTAAAATGGCTTGGCTCATCTCCTCTTCGTTGTCCAGTTCTGCTATAAAATTAATGCCTAGGGCTTGATAATTGGTTTCAGCCATAAGTTTAGCCAACCCTTGGCCTTTTATTAACTTTGTAGGTTTAATCTCTATGTCATATTCTAATATGGTAGCTATCCACTTCCCCTTTTGCCATCAACTCCATTCTGTGTTAGAATGTCTTTGACTACGGCATTGGGAACATAAACTACAGTGTGAGAATACATGATATAGACTCTAAAATCTTTGACGGGTTGTATCAAAGCAAAAGCCTAGTTTTCCATTATGTTATACTTTAAGGATGCATCTCTTAGAGCTTTACTAAATAAGGCTATTGGTTTTTCAAATCCCTGATCATTCGTTTGTAGTAAAACTGTAGCAATATTATGTTCTGATGCAAAAGAAAAAATGATAAATTCTTTGTCAAACATTGGACTTATGAGGATTGTTGTTTGAGTCAAGGCTAGTTTTATATCTTCGAATGATTTTTTAGCCTCTGATATCCATTTAATAGCTAAATCTTTCTTCAACATGTTATTTAATAGTCTAATCAGTTCAACTAGATTTGAGATGAATCTTCTTAACAAATATATTTTTCCTAAAAAAGCCTGAGGTTCTTTAATGTTCATGGGGTGAGGTATTTGCAAACTAGCTTCAATCCTAGTTGGATAAATCTGAATTCCATACTTGGAGATAATGTGGCCCAATAGTTTCCCTTCTTCAAAACCAAATAAAAACTTTTTAGGATTTAGCGAGATTCCATATTTCCTGCACTTAATAAAGACCTACCTAAGATGATCCAAATGATGTTGATCTGATTTGGAAAACACGGTGATATCATTAAGGTATATAACTAGGAAATCATGGATTTCTTTGGCAAAGGCAATATACGTTGCCCTTTGAAAGGTGGCCCCTGCATCTTTCAATCCAAAAGGTAATTTTACGTATATAAAGGTACCCCATGGGGTTCTGAATGAAGTTTTTGCTTGATCATTAGGATGGACTAGGATTTGCTTGTAACCAAAGAAACCATCTAACAATGAGATCCTTGTGGGACCTACTACCCTTAGCAATAAGTGATCCATTTTAGGTAGGGGATAGTTATATTTGAGCGAAACCTTGTTTAAATTCCTTAAGTGATCTGGAATTTATCCAGGACAAAGAATGAAAGGTATTATACACTCATGTACATGGATGTGCCTATGTTACTTATGCAACGGGTCGATAATATTGTTAGAATACATAGACACTGAGGCAATCAAAGAAAACATAATAGTCAAACATGTAAACAAAACAAGTTTAATAAGGAGTTCACCCAATGCTCCTGGGCTACGTCTCTTGGTCTAGCCTTTCATTGGTAGCCTCTATATTATGTTTTCAAGCAGATCTTTTACAATAGCGAGCTCGATTTGAGACTCACTAAATAAAATGAAGTTAGTAGGACTAGAGTGCACAGAGTCTCCTTATTGAAACTCGAACTATGAGGGTCACAGTAGTATGACAGGCCTATACCGAGGAGCTGCTTGAACCTCTCAAGCCTTCAATGGAGTACACAGACTCTTTAACTTTCTATGGCTCTATCTAGCTCGATGTTACCTTCAGGTCAACTCAACTTCTACTCTCTATTCTCTTCTATTATCTTTCTACGTCTCTGTGTGTTGCCCCCCCTGCTTTTGTCAGTTCATGGCTTTAAATCTATTCTGCTCTTTGAATGCTCATTTCCACTTCCTAGCCTTCTGGTTTCGTTTCCTCTGTCCGTTCAAATTCCTCTGCTCTGCATCATCATCACTGGGTAATGCCTCATAGGGAGGTGGCCACCTGTCTATTAACAAATTGGGTGTCAGATTCCCTGAATCATACTCGAATGGTCGTTAAATCTGTTTGCTTCAAGATCATCTACGAACATAAATCATTTGCCAACTCATCATCCATGTTGGACTTCAAATCCCCTGTCATCCTGCTTTTTGACCTCTCAAATCTAGTCAGTCATCAAGATGTATCTCCGTCGTCGATCTGGACCACACAAATCCTATGATCGTTCTCCATATTGGGGGGACAAGTCGCACAATGTTTACCTGTCCAATGCGGGTGATTTTCTCTCTCTTCTTCCGAACAGATGTCATTCAATGCATGGCATCGAGTGGGACTCAGTCAAAACTTATTACCACCTCGAAGCCTTCTGACATCCTACCAGTTTTTGGGAATGACGCGCTACAAAGCCGAAACAGTTACTTTTCTGAATTTTATAGTGATTTCAGATCCGAGCATTTTTGGGCTTTCCTTTACTATGGGGATCACCCTACGATATGTGATTAGTGCTTAGCGCTAATCGCGTATTAGAATCCACCCCTGTTTCTTGATCTGACCTCTAGTTTTGTTGGTTTTGTGCCATTTTGCTTTACCATGGGCCAACGGTCTGCGCACTCGACCGAGGGTCCTCATTGCTCCGTTCTAGCCACAACTGCAATTGTTATGAGGATTCCTTCCAATAGCTTGAATCTTTTCTAAGACTTGAATATTTTAGCATAATTTGAAACAATTATGAAAACTTAGAGAGTTTTTAGGATCCAATTTGAATCAAAGCCTTCCCACTAAAAAATATTTTGGACCACCAAAAGTTGGTTTTCTTTCAAGCATCAATCAAGTGAGGGTATTTCTTCCTCGCCTACTCAATTTCTATCCATTTCACACTACTTGGATTTGAACCTTTGGGTCTAGTCCTGAGGTACTCAACATTTCCTCTGTGTGTAGTTATTACCTTCCTATCCAAAACTGCATTTTCTTACAACTCATTAAGATATTCAGGTAACATACCATCAATAGAAGGAAATTGGCTCTGCTCTTCGGGATCTTCAATTAATGAAGGTTCAAACAGTCTCAAGCTGGCTGCATTAACAACTCAGTAGATGTGCATGTAAGCTGGTAGATCAAGGAAAAAAGCATTCTCACCAATTTTCTCAAGTATCTTAAAAGGTCCATACCTTATTGGCTTTAGCTTCTTTCCTTCACCTTGCATTCTGTCTTTGCTGATATACAACTAGAATTGGTCACCAACTTTCAAACTATGCTCCATCCAATGTTCGTCATGCCTTGCCTTGTACTTGGCTTGCCTCTTTTCTAGCTATTCCGATATTTCCTGGTGAATCTCTTGGATTTGTTCAATGAGCTTGGATGCTTTGTCCACATCACTGTGTCCATCAACTACTATGTCTTTACCAAAGACAAAATCCAAGGGAGACCTTGGTGTGAAAACAAAACAAGTCTCAAAAGGAGATCTATGTCTAGAAGAATGTTTAGCTCAATTGTAAGCATGCTGCACATAACATAAATGTTCATCACAAAGTTTGGGATGCTTGTTCCAATAGCTCTAAGCAACTAGATCACTGTCCTGTTGACGAATTCTGTTTGGCCATATTTTTGCAGATGAAAAGTTGTGCTTTTCTTCAGCCTGGTGTCCATCAATTCCCACAAACTTGGCCAAAATTTCCCAACAAATCGGTTATCTTGGTCAGATATTATGGAAGTAGGTAATCCAAAATGAACCCATAAATGTTGAAAGATTAACTTTGCAATTTATTGAGTCGTAATTTTTTTATTACAAGGTATTAAAATACAAATTTTGCTGAGCCTATCCACAACAACATATAAATAGTCATGATCTTTCCTAGATTTAGGCAATCCTTCAAAAAAGTCTACGGAAACACTTTCCCAAGGATGAGAAGGAACTAGTAGTGGAGTTTACAAGCCTAATTTTCTATTGCTGGGCTTGCTTTCAGCACACATGGTACACTCTCTTACATATCTAGAAACTGTCTCATTCATTTTTGGCCAATAACAAAACCTTTGCAGATGTGCAACCATTTTACCTGCACCAAAGTGACCTGATATTAGAGAAGTGTGTGCTTCTCAAATTATCTTTAGTCTTTTAGTTTTTGGAATGCATAGCTTCCCACAATGATACAAGAGTTGGTCCTTAATATGGTAATTTGATTCTTCTACTCGTTTGCCTTGACTTAAAGTTTCATATACATCTGTAAAATCTATATCTTGAGCATATTGTTCAATGTAGTTGTCATGCAATATTGAATTATGCTTAGGTATATTAGATGCATTTATAATTGGTCCAGATAACATATCTGCAACTTTATTGTGTATGCCCTTTTTATATTTGATTACTAAATGAAATTGTTGTAGAAAACCCATCCATCTATAGTGTCTTAATTGCTGCAACTTAGTTTGGGAGTGTAGATATTGAAGTGGTTGATGATCAGTATGCATAACTGTCTCTTTGCCCATTAAGTAATGTTTCCACATTTTCACACTCTGTCCTAATGCATACAATTCTTTATCATATGTGGGATAGTTAACTACTGTAGAATTAAATGTCTGAGAATGATAACATATGGGTTTACCATGCTGCATCAACACTACTCCCATGGCATGGTCACTGGCATCTGCTTCAATCTCAAATGGTCTTTGAAGATTGAGTAATGCTAGTATTGGTGTTGTACTAATCTTTTCTTTCAAGGTGTCGAAGGCTTTCTGTTGTTTTCCTCCCCACTGAAACACCTTGTTCAATCCTGTTAAAGCATGTAAGGGAGCAACAATTAAGGAAAAGTTAGAAACAAAATTTCTCCAATATTTTGTTGCTCCTAAGAAGCTTCTGACTTCTGTAGCAGATTTGGGTTTAGGCCAGTTTACAATGACTGCAAACTTAAAGGGATCCATCTTCAATTCACCACCCCCTACTATCTGTCTCAAATAATTCAAAGATGTTTTGCCAAATTCACATTTTGAGAGGTTAACATAAAGTTTTTCTTTTCTCAAAACATCTAGTGTCTGCTTAACATGATTTAAATGTTCCTCCCATGTTTTTCTAAATATAAGAATGTCATCCACATATACAATAACAAAATCATCAAGAAAAGGTCTAAGTACATCATTCATTACTCTCATGAAAGTAGCAGAAGCATTAGTTAAGCCAAAATGTATAACCAACCACTCATACAATCCGTACTTTGTTTTGAAAGTAGTCTTCCATGAATCTTGCTCTGTGACTCTAACCTGATGACAACCACTATGCAAGTCTAAATTGGGAAAATAAACAGCTTATTTTAACTGATCTAATAGATCATCTATGCGAGGAAGGGGATAACAATTTTTTATCATTATCTTATTCAATCCTCGGTAATCAATGCACATTCTCCACGAGCCATCTTTCATTTTCACCAAAACAATTGGAGACCCACATGGTGATGTGCTAGGTCTGATGAAACCCTTCTCGAGCAGCTCCTGTAACTGCTTCTTGATTTCTACATACTCTAAAGTAGACAACCTGTACATTCTCATGTTATGCAATGGAGCATCTTGATACAAATTAATATCATGCACTATTTCCTTTTTGGGTGGCAGACCTTTAGGTTCTTGAAACAATACATCATATTTTGAAACAACTTTTTCTAAATCAGCTTACTGTTTAACATCACAGCCCTCAAATACATTGGTTTTATTACGTTTCTTTTCCTTTACAACCATCAGTAAAAATTGTTTGCATGAATTTACAATTCGTTTCATCTTCCCTGAGTTTATGAGAGTATAAATATTCTTGAGCTTATGAACTCTTACAATATATTTGATTCCATATTTAAGGCATAGATACTTGTTCTCAGCTCTATAGAAGATAGCTTTTCTATCATACAAGTAATGACTTCCTAAAACAATTCCACATATATCCAAAGGAACTATATCTAAATCAACCTCATCTACAAATGCTGACCCAAAAGAAAAATTAAGTTTACATTGTCTAGTCACTTGTAGCTTTGCTTTATCACATAGCCAACCTAATGGATATGGTTTCCTATGAGGTGTGTTTAGTAATCCCAAGTTCTTTACAATTTCTTCAGAAATTAAATTTACTTGTGAGCCGCTATCAAACAAAGTATGAATCTTTTGATGATTGGAAATAAGTTGAATATGAAAAAGCTCACATCTTTTCCTCTCATTTTCCTCATTATTAGTAGATTGTGCAGAATTACTAGTAGATGCTTCATAATTTTTACCTTTTATACCTGTGGCTGCGATTGTTGCTTCATCTCTTGAGTCTAACCTAAAATCCTTTTGAATAGCTGCAACAGTCTTCTTCTTCTTGCCCTCGAACTTCTTAGGTTTTAGCTCCAAATGTAGAATCCAACAGTGTTCATCATCATGCCCATCCTTCTTACAGTGAGTGCATGAGAACTTGCTCTTCTGTACAATGTTTGTCTTCCTCTCTTTCCATTTCTGTTTTCTTTTTCTTTTTATTTTTTCTTGCAGTGGGTTGGGATGATCCCCCAACTTCTGGGTTCCCATTCTTACCTCTCGCCTATAGATGCGTAGCCTGAACGGGTACCTCATCTATGCTAGTGGGATTAAACATGTGGATTGTTTGCCTCATGTAGCTGTGTAGACCACCTATATACTTCAACAGAGTCTCAGGTGAGTCTAAAGAAATTCCTAGAATCAAATCTCTTTTTCTAAATTCTTGGGTGTAACCTTGTACACTTTTCCCTTTTAGTTGTCGAAGAGTTTGCCAACTCATCATGGCTTGTTGCATGTAGGCTTGTGGATAGAATTTCCTTTTAATCACAGAAACAAATTCACTCTAGACAGAAAGAATCTTACCATGTTTCTTCATGCTAGCTTGTGTCCTGCCTTCCCACCATACCAAGGCAGTGCCCCCAAGGAGTAGGCTGGCCAGCTGAATCTTACTCTTGTCTGAGTTAATGCCTTGCACTCTACAATAAACATCAATTTGTCTGATCCAATTATTTAGCTTCTCTGCATTCAACTCTCCATCATATATTGGTAAATCAAATTCAACATCTAATTTAATCAAAGATGTCTTCTTTTTATTTTCAGGGCTATTAGGAGGCATGAGAAATTTTTCTTCTTTCCCTTTGCTTTTGGAGTCGTCATGGAGGAGAGGTTCTTCTACTCCTTTGTCTTGTTTGGAGCTTGATGAATCTTCATCCCTATGTTTCTTATAGTCCCTATACATTTCCTCCACCATGGATTTTAGGGTCATAAAACTATCCATGAACTAGGGGTTTGATTCCAAGGGATTTTCTTGTGACATTTTCCTCTTAGAATAGACTCTTCCAATTTCTGGGTTAGTTTCAGCCAATTCTCCTTCTCCTAATTTAAGCTTTGATCTAGTTAGCATTCAACAACAAAATCCAACACAAGCTTGTCTAACCTTAGTAAACTTGAGCTCTGATACCACTTGATCTAGAATTTATCCAGCACAAAGAATGAAAGGTATTATAGACTCATGTGCATGGATGTGCCTATGTTACTTATGCAACAGATCGATAAGATTGCTAGAATACATAGACACTGAGGAAATCAGAGAAAACATAATAGTCAAACATGTAAACAAAAGAAGTTTAATAAGGAGTTCACCCAATGATCCTGGGCTATGTCTCTTGGTCTAGCCTTTCAGTGGTGGCCTCTATATTATGTTTTCAAGCAGATTTTTTACAACAAAAAGCTCGATTCAAGACTCACTAACAGAAAGAAGTCAGTAGGACTGGAGTGCACAGAATCTCCTTACTCAAACTTGACCTCTGAGGCTCACAGTAGTATGACAGGTTTATGCCGAGGAGCTTCTTGAACCTCTCAATGCTTCAATGGAGTATACAGACTCTCTGACTCTCTCTAGCTCTATCTGGCTCAATGTTTCCTTCACGTCAGCTCAACTTCTACTCTATGTTCTCTGCTATTAGCTTTCTGCGTCTCTGTGTGTTCCCCCCCCCTTGCTTCTGTTAGTTCATGGCTTTAAAGCCAGTTTGTTCTTCGACTACTCATTTCTGCTTCCCAGCCTTTTGGCTTGCTTTCCTCGGTCCGTTCAAATACCTCTGCTCTGTGTCATCATCACTGGGTGATGCTTCACAAGGAGGTGGTCACCTGTTTGCTAACGAACTGGGTGTCAGATTCCTTGAATCATACTCAAATGGCCGTTAAATCTGTTTGCTTCAAGATTTCCCATGAACATGAATCATTTGCCAACTCATCATCCATGTGGGACTTCAAATCTGTGTCATCTTCCTTTTTGGCCTATCAAATTTGGTAAGTCATCAAGACGTATTTCCGTTGTCGATCTAGACCCCCTAGATCCTACAGTTCTCCTCCATATAAGGTGGACAAGTTGCATGACATTTACCCATCCGATGCATGTGGTTTTCTCTCTCTTCTACCAGACGCGTGTTGCTCGATGTGTGGAATTTGGAGGGACTCACTCAAAGCTACTTAGCACCTCGAAGCCTTCGAATATCCTACCAGTTTTGGGGAATCCTGCACTACAAAATTCAAATAGTTACTTTTTTGAATTTTATAGCAATTTCGGATCCAAGTGCTTTGGGGCTTTCCTTCACTAAGGGGGACACCCTGTGATACGCAATTAACACTAATCGCATTTCAGAATCCACCTTTGTTCTTAATCTGGCCTCTGGTTTTGCCAGTTTTGTGCCATTTCACTTTAGCATGGGCCGATGGTCTGCGCGCTCGATCGAGGGTCCTTGTTGCTCCGCTCTGGCCACAACTGCAATTGTTATGAGGATTTCTTCTAATAGCTCTGATCTTTTCTAGGACTTGAATCTTTTAGCATAATTTGAAATAGTCATGAAAACTTAGAGAGTTTTTAGGATCCAATTCGAATCATTAGGTCAACACAGTCTTATTTCTCCTGTTTTCTCTCTTGTGGGGTCAAGATTAGATACCCAATTTGAAAACCTAATGGGCACAATAATTCCTGCTTCATACATTCATTTGATTCCCTTTTCAATAAATGGTAGTAGAATACGGTTAATTATTCTAAGCTCCTACCTAAAGGGCTTTTGAACTTTTTTTAAGGGGATAGTGTGTTGTATAATGCTAGTATCATAGGATTTTAGATCCTCATAATTCTAGGCAAAAACATCCTAGAATTATATCACAAGTTCCATATATTTCAGTTTTTCATTGGGAGGCAATGGTTTAGACAATTTTATTAGCTTGGGATTCTCTTCAGATGTTATGTTACATTCCTCAATGTCTTATTTCAAGGCTTCCATTTTAGGGTTTTTAGGAATATCATTTGAGTCGAATAAGTCCACCAAAGGAGTTAATACATTGGGTAAGAAATTGTCATTAAGGTTTATGACTTTGGTTTCATCATCAATTATTTCATCAATTTACATCTATTTTAAATCTTGAATATATTCTTTTGTGAATTTTGTAGGATAAAGTTTGTCTTTTATTTGATCTCCTTCTAGTTCATTTATTTCTAATTCATTAGAGAAATTAAAATATACTACTATGTCAGTATCTATGTTGGTATTTACAAATTCATTATCTAATGTTAAGAAATTGTTAATATGTTCATCATTTTCAAAAACTTGCTAGTTCTTTAAATTATCAGGAATAGCTGGTCTGTGCCTAACCTCAGTAGTATACTGATGGTTGGGTTGGAAAGGCAACTTACAGGTACTAACAAACATAGCTAGACTGTGAGCTTGCATGTTATGTTTTTTGGGGATAGTAGCAAGCTTGGTTTCCAGAAAGGTGTTAAGGATTTCTACAACTATTCCTTTGTAAAATCCTAATCTGGGGTCTCTAGTGAAATAAGCACGATTAATTTGTTTAACTATCAATTCAAAATCTCCCATAATTGATACCCTTATAGCTCCTAATCCTTTGACCAGTTTAAGACCTATTAGGAGTGCTTCATATTCTGCCATATTGTTTGTGCATTTAAAATTTAACCTATAGGCATGACCTTTTGCATTGTCATTCTCTAAATTATAAATCCATACACTTGCTCCTAGACCTAGCTTGTTTACTAAACCATCAAACTCTAGATGCCATAAGATTTGATGTTCATAATTTCCATCTGGGGTGGTGGAATATTTCTTAACTAGGGCATCCAGACTTTCTTTGTTATTTGATATTTCATGAATTTGTACATTTGAATTTTCTTCTACAATTTCTTTTGGTTCTGATGTTATATCACTTGGAATATCTTCTTAATTAATTTCAGCATTATAAAGAATAAAAAATTCCATGTCTGAATGTACTGAATATATAGGGAAGTTCTGAGGCCTCTTCTGACTACTCACTACATAATTCATCAAATATCCTCTATATAATTTCTTGGAATGTCCAAAGACTGAAATGGTAGCATAAGACATATCTAATTGCACAGACCCTTGGAGTTTAGCACCCTAGGATCTAGACGATAGCATACCATACTTAGGTGGTATATTAGCAACAACAATATCCATGAGTATGGTTTTGGCAGGGTATTGAACTAGGGAGACACACAAATACTTTATAAGTCCCAAACATTTAACCTGACTTGAATGAAAGGAGAATAGATATGTATAAGGTCTGTTGATATCTAGGTTAAGCTTTTCCATTGTAGACTCAAGCATAAGATTGTATGAGGCTCTAGAGTCTACCATGGCATCGTGTAGGATTTTATCATCGATGTTAAGGCTAATGTAGAAAGGTGGTATCCCTCCTTCAACTAGATTTGCATTGACATCTAGTCCAAAAAGTAACTCAGTTTGGTCATCAAAGAGATTCATAGAATCTTCATTTTCAACCTAGTTAAGAGATTTACTAATTCTATATC
Source organism: Pinus taeda (assembly GCA_000404065.3). Taxonomy (NCBI): domain Eukaryota; kingdom Viridiplantae; phylum Streptophyta; class Pinopsida; order Pinales; family Pinaceae; genus Pinus; species Pinus taeda. The sequence goes on along the minus strand of APFE031103312.1, from coordinate 9,166 downwards.
TGTAAGTTTCATGTTTTACCAATTCTATCAAAGGTACTGAAATTTTGAGCTTGGCCACTTCTACTCCAAAATTAAAAGGTAGAGGGGATTTCTCTATTTTAATATTTGGAATTTTAGAGCCAAAGGTCTCGACAATGTTTTTTTTTTCTTTGTCATCATTAGGAGTATTTTCAATTGGATCTTCTAAAGGCTATTCCATTGTTCCTCTGAGGGGAACTGAAGTGGAAGGGTTCTCATTAGAAGGCTGGTTATCTATTACATCTTCAATGGTGGGGATAGGAGGATTTTGATGTAGTCTAGAAAGGATTTGTAAGGTTTCTGTAGCTTGAGGATTTTGATTTGAAGCTTTTCTTTCTTAGGCTGACTAGGAATTCTTTTCTTGTTTTGTTCCAGGGGATCGGTATTCCTTTTGTTTCTTAAGTTGTACTATTTATGTACTTCAAAAATAGCAGAGTCATACCCCTGTTTGAAATCGAATGGTTCCCCTATTTGGGTTCAGAACTATAGGAGCACGTGTGACTCTTGGTCATCCTAGGTTAGGAAACTATATTCATCATCATATAAACCCATCAAATTTATTTGAATGTCTTGTTCAAGGTACTCTAAGTGTAAGGTCTCTGCATAATTTTCATGGAAAGGTGGTTTGATGTTCTGGTTAGGAATATTCTTTCCAGTATTCTGGTTTTTGTTTTTCCTAAAATTAGGATTTCTCACTAGATTATCCTATTGGTTATCCTAGTGAGGTTTCCTTTCAATAATTCCAACTCTATCAACTAGTCTTTCCATCCCTTTAGCTAAAGCATCGATTTCTTGTTCAAAGGGTGTATTTTCCTCTTTCAAGCGTATCCTTCTCTGACCCCTAGCTCTAGTTGTTTTGGCAAGCAGGTTAGCTTCAACACTTACTGCTACACTCTGCAATTCCTCCAGAGTGGGGGGATTTCTTTCTCTTAATTGAAAAGTCATATCTGAATCAAATCCATCTAGAAATTTGATCAGGGCTAAACCATGCAGAGGTCTAAGGTCAAGTGGGATGGCATTATATATAGTATTCAACTTGGTACAGTGGTCCTGAACAGTTTCATGGGGACCCCTTTTAAGGTTTTCATATTCAGATAAAATTTGAAGGGGGTCCTTCTTCTTTTCTCACTGATTTAAGAATTGTTGGTCAATGGCTCTTAGACTATCTATTCTCTGAGGGGTCAAGGATCTAAACCACGTTCTCACCTCCCCAGCTAGACTTTGAAAAAAAAAATCATTTGGACATCAGCCATGTCAATCTCATAAATTTCAAAGTAATTTGTCATTTTCCTAGTGTGTTGTAGGGTTGTGTATGTTTCAGTACCATCAAAGGTAGTAATTTTACTATGGTAGTACTGTGGTATTGCACCTTGGGGGGCTGACATCATGAGCGGGGTATATCTATTGGCCATGATTCTAGGTTGGGTAGTAGTGTAAGCAGGAGTTGGGGTAATAGGATGTGTTTGTGTTGTGGAGGAAGGCCTAGAGGTAGTGGTGGGATGTTGGGTAATAATTGGCTAGTGAGGAAGTGAAGGGATGAATGGAGGGGTGGAGTGGAATTCAGAAAAGTGAGGAATAATAATGAACTAGCAGAAAATGACTTTGTTTCAGAAATTTCATGGGTTCTATCAGTGGTAAGCGATGAATGAGTGGAGTTTTACAGATATCGATCAATTAACAAATTGGTTCATTGGGTTTCAAGTTCTCTGAGGAATTCTCGATCTTGGACTAGGTTCAATATTTCACTATGATATGTGGTTCTAAATAGATAAAGTTCAAAATGTTTGTCAAAAGGGAGGTCTTCCAAGAATAACCACTCAACAGGGCAAGAATGTGATCTGAACAAAGGTCTAGGGCTGACTGAACTCTCTTGTCTTCTAATGATTCTTGGGATCAGGTTGGGATTTTCAAACACAAGGGGAGGATTTGGGTCAAGGTTAGCCTTGGTGTAATGAGTTCTTCCTGAAGCCAAATTTCAAGTCTTTTAAATGCTTTTCTTTTATGGATGTTCACAATAACTTCTAACAATCCTTCAGGATGCTTTAAATTATACGTCTAGGTTTCTCAAAAGTTTATTTTAACTGAGAATTTGTTCTCCCCAGTATGGTCGCCACTATGTTATTGCTCAAATTTTCCTTAGAAGTTATTAAAATAAGGAAAGGATCCAAGGTAACTGCAAACCAATCTTTTAAGTATAGATCCTAGCCAATGTACACTCAAAGAGGGCTCTCTCTTTACGATTTAGCATTGTCTTGATATGAAATTAGGCTAGTTATTAATTCTCAAGGGATTTGTTTTGATTTGTTTGGTGGAATTAAGGAAACAGATGGGCAAAGCAGATATTTAGGCCATTGGGCTATGATGTCAAGTTGGAAGAGTTTAACAATATTTGATTAATCACTGAGGTAAGAGTTCACAAGGCATGATAGCATAGCAGGGACAAATCTAAAAGTCTCAATGGAGGGAAACCTTAACGAGGGCTAAGGGAAATGAACAATCCTTAACCAGGATTACAATGAATAAAGGAGGTTTGGTAAGTAGCAAGGGAAATTAAGAATCTTGTACTAGAGACCAATAGGGGGAATAAATTACAGAAGTGAGGGAGAAATTAAGAATTCTCGGACTTAGGAAATTTAGAAGAAAAGATTAAATAAGAAAACAGTTAAATAAGAGAGCACGTAAGCTAATTCTGATAGTATTATTCCTTGTTTGCTTCTAAGATTTATAAGAAAACACGTGATATTTCATAACATGAAAGAAAACAATATTTCAATCTCAAAGAAATGATATTTATTTGTCTTCCACGGTGCACATGAATCGAGTGAAATGTCCTCAGCTTTATTTAATACAGTAAACTGGTCCAACCTTGATTACAACAGCTTCTTTAGCTCAAAACAAAAGTCTCTAGAAATGCTTTATAATCCACCCTAATTACTTTGTTTTGTGAAGTATTTATACAAAAAAATATTACAAAATATCTCATAACTATACGAGATTTATTATGGGAAACAAAAGTTATCTTCCACACGAAGATAGAGACAGATGGAAAATAGATTGTTTGTTGTCCCTCCATTTGTGAATGTGCTGGATAGTCGAACTCAAATTTGTCTCATGTAGTTGTCTTCGTAATTCTATGCTAGACTTCACTCTTGCCTTCACCTACTTATACCCTTTACCTGGGTTGATACTCTTTATGTGTATTTACCAAACTTTACCATAGTAAACATTTTTACGCTATGGATTTACTATAGTAACTTTATAGTATATTGGACATATTGGTCCACCATTCATCATTCAATATTTTCATTCGATCATTTTCTTGTATACTTCATCAGCTTCCGTGTATCTAATAAAATTGGGCATGTTGGTGAAAAGGTGTTTCACTTCATGTTCTATGTAAAATAGGCTTTCCAAGCCATCATAAAGCACCTTTCCTATAGGTAGTGCTTTTACTGCTGAAGCGCTGGCTTGGCTCCTGGCTTGTTTGTTTAGTCTCTCAATGTAGTCATCTTGTGTCATTAACTTGTCATTTATGACCAGTGGGCTTGGAAGGCCTTTCTCTCTCAAGATGCCATACTTCAACATGAAGTCATCTATATCTGCTTGAATACTTTGACACCTTTTGTCTAAGTTAAGCATCAAGTTCCTCTTAGTAAGAACTTTCTTAATTTCAATGATGGTGGATGTTTTATCTTCAATCTCTAATGCATCCAGTTGGTACCTGTTCCTGCTGCTCAAGAAATCAATTCACTGATTTGCCTCTTTAGGCTTATCTCCTAATTCTTCTTTGATCTTCTGTATAGCTTCCACAACTATCTTGATTAGTTCAGTCTGTTAAAAAATTATCTGGATAGAAGGGAAAATATCATTGATGGAATCATTGATATTGGCCCACAATATATTTCTCATATCTCGTAGTAGTTTTTCTAGTGTTAAGTCCTTCTCTAGGACATTCTCTCTTCCATTCTCTTGTTCTTCCTTTCTTCTTCTTTGTTCTGAATTTGTGCTAGTTCATAATTTGTTTCCATACTTGATATTTGTTCTTTGAGCCTTTTTAATTCTGTAGCATGGATACTCATATGTTCCTTTAGTTAAATATTATTCCGTTGGATTTTTAGTATTAATGCATTGGGTTTATATTATCAATCCCTTAGGTTTATGAATCTAAGAGGTCCTATTTGTAGGGTTTGTAATACAAATTCCTTGGGTTTATAATATTAACCGCTTGCATTTTTAATATTAAGGCCTTGATTTTATTAATCTTAGGGTTTATATTCCTATGATTTGATATTAGTGTTAGGGTTCAATGTTATTTTTGCTGAAGCAAGTGCTGATCCTTCTATTTCATTAAATCAAAAGAAAAATTACATATTGTACAAAAACCCAATACTTTACAAGAAGACGGGAAAATGAATCCTTGCAAATGTCAAAGACCCCCCGCCCTACTATTTTGTGCAACCATCTTAAGAGAAGCAGACGTGCGAAGGCTACTAGAGGCCCCCCCATACAGATACATTCCCTGATTCCGACTAACAAACACAAACAACTCCAACCACATGGAACCCACACCCCGCAAAAGAGGGAAAGGACGTGCCAAAAAGGCTTCATGAATAAAGCCCATCTAGGCCACAAAACCAAACTATCATTCTCTGTCGTTGATCTTGGCTACTAGACCCAACCGCTAGGAATCATATCATGCACCCAAACATGTATGAAAAATAATATGCAATCGAGGGTAGTATTACATTCAATGCCTTGTCCATGTCTAGCAATCTTAATGGGATCACTACCAAAACTAAAAAACCACAAACCACTCATGGGACGAGCGATCACCGAAGAGCCGGCCTGGGCGTGGTTTTCCAACCTGAAAGTTGGAAGAGAGAGAATACCAGCAGCCAGAAAACCAATTCTCATTATCTGTCTGTTCTTTCCATGGATTTTGTCCCCGATACTGAGCTTGTTTAAGAAATGACACCGTAAATTTTAGTCTGAGAACCTGAAGCTCCCCTTCACCTGACTCCGGTAGAGAGTGAGACAAATCCTAGATGGCCTTTCTAACAAATGCATTCCGAAAGGCTGAGAGACATCTTGCCAGATAAATCAATTCATGCTTGCTATCTAGGTCTAATAATGAAACATTTCCCTACCTTTTGCAACTTGTTCCTCGCATAGAGCCTTTAAATGGTTTTGAGGAATCTCCCGCCACTTATATGCTATCCCACGATCTGCATTGTTCACCCCTCACTTTGCCAGAAGGTCCGCTAGTTTATTGACCAAACGTTGAACATGGTTGAAACTCACCATTTTGAGCCCTTGGAGGTGAACTAGGATTCTTTGGTAAACCAGGATTAGTTTCCAGTGATCAGAAACTTTCTCTAGCTGAGTACCACAATTAATTCTTTTCACAGAGTTAATAGTAATCTCCAAGTCCGCTTCAACAATGACGTTTGAGCAATGTTTCTGGATCAGAAACTCTAGACATTGTTCCAGAGCCATTAATTCTACCATATTATTTGTGGCTCTACCGAGATAATAGTGGAACATAAATATAATTCTTCCTTCTTCATCTCTTAAAACTCCTCCAAAACGAGTTGTTCCCGGGTTGCCTTTAGAAGCCCTATCAATGTTGTATTACATATAGCCTTTCGGTGGAGGTTGCCAGAACTCCTTTCCTATGTCCATTGCTGTGTCCTTTCTAATTAGACCTTGGGGAATAATCCCTTTCATTCAATTGGCTGAGAATTCTCAGCTCAGACAAAGAGGGGGGATTTTTGGGGAGATTGCGAACTATGGTACTAACTGCCTCCCGAAGTTGTTTCAGGATTAGATCAAAAAGACATTGTGGGGTGGACTTTTCACTTTTGAAAATCCTTTTATTCATTTCTTACCAAACATTCCAGATAATGAAGCTTGGTGTGAAGGCCTAGGCCAGATTAATGAACTCATTCTCTGAAAAGTTTAGTCTCCAATTAGGGTATTAGTGATACTACTTCTGTCCCTATTTGACTGCTGGGAAATGGAAGAGAAGGAATCCCATAACCAGGTAGTATAAGAGTAGCTGTTAAGAATGGGCTCCATATTCTCCTCCTTCTCTTGACAAAGCTAGCATCTGGAAGGTCCCATAACACCCGTTTTCCGTATGTTATCCTAGGTTAAAATTTTCTTATGATGAACCAACCACATGAAAAGATTGATTTTCATCTAACCTTGGTGCTTCCAGAGGAGATGCCATGTCTTGTCTGGAACCTTGTAATCAAGCCCAAGAAGAATACTTTTGGCTTCCTTAAGACTAAAGTTACCTTTATTGTTATTGCCCCATCTCAATTGATCCTACCCCTCTGTAACTAAAATCATTCTTTGTTTAAGCAAGCTTCCAAGAGCCTCTACCTTAATTTTAATGGGGCTATCATCTCTGCAGTCAAGTTTTCTCCAGCTTGTCCATTTTCCTGAGGTCTGAGCTAGATCCCAGAAATCCTTGACTTTGTTTAACCCTTGGTGGTTTGTTACCTGCTTGAGGCTAACAAACTACCCTGTTAATAGTATTGGTTCTTGCTGCCACTTGTCTTCCCAAAAGAGTTCAAGGTCTCCTGCTCTGATTTCCCAGAAGTTGTTATTTTGAACAAGGCTTCTATTATCCCAGGATCTATTCTAGATGTGAGACCATTTCACATTACCAGACATTCTTATTAGAACCTTAGTGTGCCAAGAGCTAGCATATTTTTCTTTCCAGATCCTTGCCCACTGTGCTTTTGGCTCTTGAACCCAATGGCACCAAAGCTTGGCTCCTATAACTTTATTAAGAATCTCCTCATCATCCAAGCCTAGTCCCCCCTATCTCTTGGGTTTACAGATTTTCTCCCAAAATACTAGAGCCCATTTCTTCTTAGTTTCTTCTTTACCCCAGAGGAAATCTCTTTGAATGCTTCTAAATTTCTCTAAAACATCTTTGGGAGCTAGGAGGGACGATAATATGAAAATCAGGATTGATTACAGGACCACCTTTGTCAGAACCAACCTGCCTACGAGGTTCAAGACCCAAAAGGTCCAATTTTTGACTTTGTCTTGCAATTTATTAAGCAAAGGTTCCCAAATACTTTTGTGCATTGTGTTGTCTGTGAGAGAAATTCCCAAATACTTTGTGGGGAGGGAATCCCTTTGGAAGCCGAGAATTCTTGAAATGTATCTCTGAATAGCAATGTTAGTGTTTAAGAAGGAGATTTTTAACTTGGAAAGATTGACTTCCATACCTCCGGGAAAAGAAAATTCTTTCAGTATTTGATTGTAGGTTGAAGCTTCTTTGACTGTGGGGAGCCCTTGTAGCATGGTATCATCTACAAATTGTTGGGAGTCAGAGCTTGACCATTTTCAGATAATTGAAGACCTTTGATTTTGCCCATTGCCTTGGCATGCTTAATTGATCTGCTAAGTCCTTCCATCATAAGAATGAAAAGAAAGGGAGAGAGCGGGTCTCCTTACCTGAGGCCTCTAGAAGGAATGAAGATCTCTAAGGGGGAGCCATTCACCAAAATTTAAAAGATGGAAGAGGTCACCAGATCCATGACCCATCAGATCTAGTTGTGGTCGAACCCAAAAGCAGTGAGAACCTTTTTGACCAGTTTTTTACTGGTAAGTGTGTGGACCACCTCATGGGCTTGAATAATGTTATTTAATATTTGTCTGCCCTCCACATAACCTAACTGTTCCTCTGAGGCTAAGGAAGGAAGGAGAGGTTTAAGTCTATTTGCCACTACCTTAGAGATTATCTTATAAACCACATTGCATAAAGCTATGGGTCTATATTCATCTGCAGTTTGGGTTGATTCTTGTTTGGGCATCAGGGAGATGAAGGAAGTGTTGAGGGTTTTCAGGATCGTTTTTCTAGACCTGGTCCCCCACCACTTCCAGTATGTCCTATTTGAAAATATGCCAACAAGCTTTAAAGAAGTCCACATTAAAACCATCTAGACCTCGTGTTTTGCAGTTCTTCATGTCTTTGAGAACCTCATTGACTTCCTCTTCAGTAACATGTATGTTGCGATTAACATTGTCCTCTCTAGACACTAACTTAGGGATATTCCTTGTAATTTTCTTGATGGAATGTTCCCTATCTAGATTGTTTTCTTGGGTGATGTTTTGAAAATACTGAACAAGCACAACTTCAATAATCTTATGGGTGTTCTAGAGCTGTCCATTCTCATCCTTTATTGTTTAGATTCCATTGTCTGCTATGTTAGCCATAGTGGTTATGTGGAAGAATCTTATATTCTGCTCTCCTTCCTTGAGTCATTGAACCCTAGACTTTTGCCTCCAGAAAGCTTCCTCTTGTTTGCATAAATTATCCCATTCTTGGTGATGCTTGTTAGCCTGATCAGTTTTGACTTTGTCAAAGTCGTCTTTGATCAAAGTCTGGGTGAGTTCCTGTAATTTGATTTCCAATGATCTTTTGTTCACAAAAATGTTACCAAAATCTTTTTTGTTCCACTCTTTTAGCCTGAACTTGACATGCTTTAGTATTTTACGAAGAAGGTACATTTTTGAGCCCTGGAATTGCAAGTCCTCCGACCACCATTTTTCAATGCTGCTGATGAAATCCGAGTGGGAGAGCCAAATATTCTCGAATCTAAAGGGCCTGTTCCTGGGCTAAAACAAACCCTTGATTTCTAGTTGAATCGGCCAGTGGTCGGAACCTCCAAAGGGAAGGACTGTCGATGTTATTTCTTCATCTGTAAGCAGAAACTCCTCTGATATCATGAACCTATCCAATTTAGAGGCTACCTGTGCCTCACCTCCTCTTTTGTTGTTCCAAGTAAAAAAGCCATTGCTTACTTCTGAATCAACCAGTTTCATCTCATATGTGAAAGTCTGAAACGCTAAGCAGTCTTTCTTGAGTGCTTTGGTGCCTCCCTTTTTTTTGAAAGAGATTTGATCATATTTAAGTCCCCTCCCATGATCCAAGGAATCCCAACCTTTTTGGTCCTAAGATCAATTAGCGAGACTAACAATTTAAGTTTGTCATCTATTCTTTGAGGACCATAAACATTTGTGACCAGGAAGGTTTTTGAATCCCCCACTAATTGAATGACCATTGATAAGTAGTTTCTAGATGCTTCTGCATCTGTTATACTGATTTTCTTTAAATTCCATAGAG
>APFE031103304.1:192157-220110 GCA_000404065.3 Pinus taeda | reverse complement strand
ATTTACATTAACTTTATTAAAGTCACTTTAAAATTAGACTTTAGTAACTTTATCACTTAAAGTCACTTTTAAATTAGATTTAACTTTATAAAAATTATAAAGTTACTTTAGGAGAAAAATTAAATTCTTTTGGACACGTTTCCCTAGGCCAAAAGATCAAAGCCTTAGGGAACCACCTGTCCTCCGGTACCAAATTTCAACAAACATAAACACGTAAGATTGTAAGTTGTTCAAAGTAAGAGCTTTAACAAATGATATATCAATGATCAACCAACTAAAGCAATGAAATGAGATGAAGCTTCAAAGTATGATACGCTTGCAAAGTGAGCAAATAACTTTAAAATAAATGAGCAAGTAACCAATGAGCTTATAATGAGGCAAACATGAAGCAAATTGTCAAATTAACTAAATCAAACTTTGTCACATGAATTGAGATGCTTGCATATAATAAAATAAGTTGCTCCAAAGTGAAATCCCAAGTTGTACTTAAAAGCAAAACTTCAAATGCAAGACATAAAATGGAAACTAGTAGCAAAATCAAATTTAGAAAGTTAGATTGTGATGGTGAGATTTGTTAATTCTTAATGCATGAAAAATGAAAACTAAGAAAACAATGCAAGATAAATCCACCCACATGTTTCTCCTTCTAAATCAAGAGAAAATGATGCCTTGGGTGAAACCCAAGCTCCCACAAAAGAAACTAAGCCTTTTTATAAGATTGTTACAAAAATGAGAAACCTTCCAAAGGATCTCAACTAAAACTTCAAGAGGAATCTTTTACAACATATAACGTTTTTCAAGCACTAGATTTCCTTCTTGAAAGTCAAAATTAGAAAATAAGGTAACTACAATAAGAATGCTCTCAAATTTGAAAATGTTAGGTGCCTCTTGGTATCCCAAATATTAGCCTCCAATGGTGGATGAAATCTTGCACAATAAAATGAGCTAGTCTGCAAATGCCCACAGCCTCCTAGAAGTTGAACATTAAAGGCTTGAGAGTGTTGAAGAATCTAGGGCAAATAAGTGTAGTGTGATTCTTCATTACTTGATAACAATTTGTGGAGTGTTTTACCTTTTTCTTGTTAGTTTAATCTTCTTATTATTATTATTAATGCATGTGTGTTTACTTCATCAAATTGCTACCAAAACATAAGAACAAGAACACAAGATGTTGGCTCTCAGCCAGGGCCAAAACCTCTCTTTTCTTGAGTGGAAAACCCTTAAGTAAGTTTCTCTTATTGAAGCTTCTTTATTGACTAATGCCAAACCCTAGACCCCTGATTAGGATGTCCTCCAAGCACAATTCAAGTCCTTCCTTTGTTCTGCACTTTGTTCCCAACACATAGACTTCCTTCTTCCGGCACTTTGCTTCCCAGCACTTCGTCCTCCTTCCTTGATCTTTGTCTAGAGATAGTTATTGCTCATGTGAGCTTCTTGATGTGATATGCTTCCTCTTTTCTTAGAGATCTTCATTCATGAAGACACCCTTCCCTTGATCAACGAGGTTCTTCTTGAGATAGGTCTGCAAACTGGTGCATCTGAACAGCAGCCCTAGTTTAGCTATGTATAGAAAGAACCCTAGAGAATTAGGGCTCTTTTTCCTTCACTATAGATAGAGACTCCTTTGCTAGACATGGAAGCTATGTAGACTTGATCTTTCACCCAAACAATGATAATTCATGAACTGCTTTCTAGTTGCTGTGATGCCCTAGGTTTGCCTCACTGTACCTCGCACGTGTGACTGTTTCTAGCCCTAGAAACAGTCCCTTATACTACAGTTTTCTTCCTACTTACTTCGTTTCCTTCCCTCTTCGCTTGGATAGGAGGCCTAATAGGCCTAGTTTGAAGCCCAAACAATGATGGATAAGAAACGTTAATGTTGTTGCTGTAATGACCGCAGTTAGCCCTTCTATTCCTCGCACGTGTGGTTATAGCTTACCCTAAAATTCCTTTATCCTTCAGTTATCTTTCCTCCTTCTTCACTGCTCTAGAGGCTCCCTTAAACTTGACTTTTCTATCTTTTACTTAGCTGCACTTACTCGCTGATTTCAGAGATGATCTTCGCTATCTTTGGAGGAGTGGACAGCCCCTGTATATAGAGGATTGTCCCTCCTTAGGCCGACTTGTAGGCCGACTAGCTGTCCTTAGGCCAACTTGACTATTTCTTCAATATTTTCTTTGTTTTGCTTCTTGAGGAGGACGTTGCTGCATGGAGAGGACTTGCACTTGTCTTGGAGGAATTCCTTTGACCTTTATACTATTTTATACATAATGTAACATGCCCTCAAAGGGTCTTACATATATACATTGACTCTTGACTTCCTAGAAGCACTTAAACATGTGCTTGACCTAATTCAATGAGCAAGAAACTCATTGACAAATAATTTCTCTTTTCTTGAATAAATACAAAAGTCAAACTTACATTTATGAAGACTGAACCTAGTTACATTTCCTTCAACACTCCCTCTTAACTAGGGAGGTATTCATACAACATTACAAGGTGTCTGGCTATTATCAATCTTGAAGAATTCACATTAGAGAAACAGGATTTGCAATCCATCTATTATAACATCATATCTATCAGCATTGTCATAGTGCAAGACCTTGACTAATAGCTCCATCTCTCTATGAGACCATGAGCTACAATGCTGGCGAGACCAATGATCTATAAACACCTTCATCATTTTCTCTCAAGGTACATACCCACCTGGGTGTTCTTTGAGTATGACCTTCTAGGACTATTCTTGTGTTGGGTTCCCAACCCTCAAAGAATATCGGTCCTCTTGCCTACTCTTGTCTTGGATGCCCCTCACATCCTCAAAGAGTATCAGATGTCAGATGATTACCCAATCCTCCCATTCTTTCTTTCCAAGTGAAGACAAGAACGTTGTGTCTATCTTGTGCCTACATTTCCATTCATGACCTTCATCTAGACTTACGGCTATTAGTCCTGGTCTAGTGCATGACCCATGAAATGGAAAAACACAATTGTTACTCCTTTGTAATTAGGGGTGATCCAAAGCTCCCTGTTGATCAAGGACTTGTCATAGCTCCCTCTTAACTAGGGACTCTTTCATTCATCAGCACCTTCTTCTTCGTGGGTCCTTCAGTTGTTTGATCTCCTTCCTTTCTTTGATGTCATGAAGTCTTTGCTCGAACTTCTTCTAGGTAGGGCACCATCCATCGATCACTTTCCTTCCTGGTTTGTCATGTCATTGTTTCCTTCGTGGAAAGTGGCTTTCTTGTCATTCATCAGGTTTTCTTGTCATCTTGGCTACTCCTTTGTCATCTTTTCCATGCTTCAAAATACTCTTCTCATGGATGCTTCGTTGTAATTGCTTGTTTACATGACTTCATCCTGATATTGTTTCAAAATTGCTTCTTCTTTTGTTGGATAGCTGCTTCATCACAACATCTTTGTAGAGTAGAATCAGTTATCTTCATCCTTCATATCTCCAAGGCCTTCATAGGTGTCAAGGGTCCTTTCTTTCTTTGTCAGAGTTGTCCTGCTTTCTTTCGGGAGATATCTTCAAAGCATTTTGTCAGAGAGTGATTCTCGATGATCATGGTGTTCTTCACATGCTTGATCTCTTTCTTCATTTGCTTCTTTCTTAGATAGATAGGTCAACCATCTCATGCTTCTTGTGAGAGCATTTCTTCTTTTCTTCTTTCCTGGACTAGTCAGCATTTCTTCTTGCTTAATAGTCAACAATATTATACTCCTTATGTGAGTACATTCTTTTGTTGACCTTCATTGCATCATAGTACATGCCTTCGAGCATGTTCTTGGTGAAAGAGATTCTTTCATATTTGATCATGTTATAGAACTATTCCCATGACTCAATAATATACAAATGATAACATGACTAAACTTTAATGCATACATACCTCATCTTGATTCTTCTTTGATCATCTTAGCTTCTTGGTGTGGACCTTCTCGCTTCATCTTAGCTTGCCTGCATATCATCCTTTTCTTGAATCCCATGAATGGGATTCCTAATGAGACATCTGCCTTGGTTCATGAACCTTCTTTTGAAGATTCCATTATAGGATCTTAAAGATCCTTGCCTTGCAATGTTTCTTTTCTTTTGATGATGGAGGTCTTCTAAGATTCTTAATCATGATCAATCTTCTCTTATCACGGATGAGGTCCTCTACTAGGTATGCTCCTTCTATATGAATATCTTGAGCTATATCTACCATGCCCCTATATTCTACAAGATATTTCTACACATGCATTTTTTATTCTCATTATAAATGCTACATCTTCATGAGTATCTAGAACTCTATGTACTTCATGCTTCTAGATTCTAGAAGATGTTTCTAGTCATGCAATTTTATTTTATTCTTACATGCTCCTATCCTACTCAAAACCTTGAAAGAAAACTTGAAGTAAAGAGTTTGACCTAGTCATAGTAAAGATCCAGAGGATCTTCCTTCTTTTGCTTCTTTTCTTCTTCTTTCATCTCTTGAGTCATGTGAGCTTCTTCCCTCTTTCTTTTGTTGTTGTTGTCCTTCTTAAGCTTAGGATCTTGGCATCCAAAACATTGGATTTTGGACATGTCTTTGTTGTTTGTTCTTCGTGGACCAAATTTGCCCAAATTTTCCCCTTCTCTTGGCCATGGTAGCAAATGCTTGCTCCTTTGATCCCACATCTTCCTTTGCCTTAAGTCTGGCTTCCTTTGTCCTGCATAAAGACCACATTTTACTGAGAGTGGTTGACTTCTTCTTGGCATATATGCTTGATGTGAAGTTGCCCCAATCCTCAGGTAGAGTATTGAGTACTACCGTTGTCATCTCTCTGTCAGACATGACTTCCCCAAGCTCTTGAAGTTGATCTCTCATTTCAGAGAGTTTCATGAAGTAGGGAGCTATTCCTTCCTTTGTTATCTTCATCTTGTACAATTCATTCCTCAGAGATATTACTTCTCCGTTTGTGGATACCGAGAATAGCTCTACTAGCTTATCATAAATTTCTTTCGATGTCTCAAATTTGGAGACATAGGGAATCAGAGAGTCATTGATTGATTCCATCATAATCCTTTGAGCTCTTGTCTCATCCTTATTATACTTGGCTAAGACTTGAGTTTGTTCCTAAGCAGGGATAATGATATTCCCTTTGACATGTTCTAGGAGTTCATTCTCCTTGTGAAGTAGATCAGTCCTCTTCTTCCATGCAAGAAAATTATTGGTATCTACCAATTTGTTGTTTTTCTTGCAAAAAGACATTGATGTATATTCAGAATATTAGAATAATGATATTTTAGTTTTTAATGCTCATTTGTGATTGTAATTAGCAGTTTCTTGTTAGAAACTTGTTGTTTCTATATTCTTAGTAGAAACTTGTTGTTTCTACTTTCTTAGTAGAGACTTGTTGTTTCTATAAATATAGTTGTATTATTTATTGAGCTTCATTGCTCCTTGTAAATCAATTCAATTCATTCATTCATTATGGTATCAGAGCCCGGGTATTTTTTCATTTCGAAATTGCTCGAGTGTCTCTGATTTCTCTCTCTCTACGGTTGGTCATCGAATTGTCTGTTCAATCCAAGAGTAACAGTTCCTCGAATCTAGGACATCTTCGACCTTCGTCGTATCAGGCCCTTTGTTGTTGCGTAAATTGTCCACAAGGTTGGCTGAGAACCTCTGATATCGCTCGAACTACCCAGGAAACGGCCGATTGAGGTGCCTCCCGAACCCCGTGAACGGGCCTTGGCATTTGAACCCTTAATGTGACGCTGCTGACTAGTCGGAGAATTTAGTATCCCACTGCTATTGCCGTTGTTTCTACTAACACAGACGTAGTCAAATTTATCAGTCTGGTTGTTATTTATCAAGGTGGCTCGAATCCTAGCTGCTTTGGCTCCCTCGTTCGTGCCTCCGCATACAGGATCTCTTTGCACAATATTTGTGTGGTGGTTTTCGGGTTCTTCCGCAATCATTGTTTGTCCCTGGTTGGTAATTTTGATTACCGAGGTTTCTGGTTGGGCTTCCTGGATCGTGCTTCTCGCTCGAGGGACATGTCACCATCACGCGGTTTTTCTTCAACCGAGCATCCCAGTACTTCAAGCGAACAACGCTCATAGACAAGCTGAGGGTTCGAGCATCGTAGCACAGGTTCTACACTCCACTAGTCTGACACCCGACACTGCTCTCAACTTCTTAGAGTGGTTGAAATCCACGCGGAGTTCGGTGACAATCCACACATTTTTATGTGATAGTCAGCCCACTTCGGCCGTCGATTCGGCATTTTCTGGTCCCGGTGTTAAGCAGCGTTGTACGTATTTCGATGTTAGGCGAGGGTTTTGTTCCGTGGGCTGCTTGTGGGTTATTTCGGTGTATTTCGAATTCAAACGAAACCGAAATTCTAATTCCGGTGGCTCGTTTTTCGACCAAGGTACTCTATTTTTTTGTCGCAAAATGTTTCCGATTACAGATTTGATGTGGGCTTTGTGATATCTCAACTGGGTAGTCGTCAAAATTTTCTAGGTGCATCGTTTTCCGTACCTCGATTTTCGAGTCATCGGATTTGAATTTTGTTTCTAGAACCTATCAGATTTTGTCCGGATCAACCGGCATCTGCATTGAAATCCATGCCAAACTCCTTTGTTGTTTTCCATGTCTTGGAAAACGTGCAGATGGACTCGTTAACCAATCTGATGTTGGAAGGCAATCAGCACTTTAGTGGCACCAATTATAATATCTGGAAACAAAGAATGTTGACCATTTTTTAATATAGGCATCTTGACCAGCTCGTTTTGGGAAAAGAGCTCAGTCCTGGTACACCTGGTACAGATCAGGATAAGTTTGATGATCAAAATCGAGAGGTTGTTATGCTTCTCAAACTCTCTGTGACTGATGATCAGTTATCACAAATTCTTTCCGGCAAGGCAGCTACCGAAATCTGGCAACATTTGAAGGAATTGCACGAGACATCCGACAAAAGTAGAGCTTTCTTTCTAAAAAATCAGTTGTTCTCCATCATGATGGACGAACATATGTCTTTATAGGAACATCTAAACAAGATTAAAGACATTCAAGATCAGCTCAAAGCCATTGGTCGAACCATGGAAGAAGAAGATATGGTAGTCATCACTCTGAAAAGTCTACCAAAACCTTATGAGCACTTCATAGAAACACTCAACATTACCTCCACTAATGTTGATCTGAAGTTTCCGGAGTTATGCACCAAACACATGCAGCAGGATCATTGGAAACAACAGTTTGGTAGTGGTGCTTCATCAGCCTCCTCAGAAAATGCTTTTGCTGCCAAATATCAGTCCTTTCCGCGCTGTCACATGGACTAGTAAAAAGCAACATGCAGTGGCTCTCTCCTCGACAGAAGTAGAGTATCAGGGAGCAGTTCAGGCATCTTGTGAGGCAGTTTGGCTTTGACGCATGCTTGCGGATATGAATGTTTCCTAGGCAGGTCCTACTCCCTTGTTCTGTGATAATCAGGGAGTGCTCAAACTCGCCAAGAATCCAGTCTTCCATGAACGAACAAAGCATATGGAAACCCATTGTCACTACATTCGATAGCTTGTTGAAGATGGATCCATTTAGTTGCTGTATGTTCCCACAACGGAGCAGCCAGCAGACATCTTCACCAAGCCTCTTGGTCCTAATAAGTTTGAAAAATTCAAAGGGTCTATAGGTGTTGTAAATAGATTGAGCATTAAGGGAGGGTATTAGAATAATGCTATTTTAGTGTTTAATGCTCATATGTGATTGTAATTAGCAGTTTCTTGTTAGAAACTTGTTGTTTCTATATTCTTAGTAGAAACTTGTTGTTTCTACTCTCTTAGTAGAAACTTGTCGTTTCTGCAAATATAGTTGTATTATTTATTGAGCTTCATTGCTCATTGTAAATCAATTCAGTTTATTCATTGATTATAGAAGGGGACATGTTCATACTTGATAGATTTTGAGATGTAATGGATTTGCTTCCTCCTTGAAGACATGATGACTTGCCTTTCTAGGATCTTGATGTTCTTGAAGTTGCCTTCTTCAAGTGGACTTGCTTGATGATGAGATTTGCTTGATGACTTGTAGCTTGATGTAGGTCCTGCTTCAATTTGCTCTTCTTTGTAGGTGCCTTTATGTAAGGCTCTTCTTCTAGCCCTGTAGACTTCCTTGATGAATGATGGATTGTAAACCTTGAAGTGATTGAGTCTTCTAGGCTTGATGCTTCAACCTTGTCGATGTCCTTCCTTGATGAGTGTTCTTGAGATACCCTTTCCTTGATGTGTCACCTTAGCTCTGATACCATGTTGAAGAATCTAGGGCAAATAAGTGTAGTGTGATTCTTTGTTACTTGATAATAGTTTGTGGAGTGTTTTTACCTTTTTCTTGTTAGCTTAATCTTCTTCTTCTTATTATTAATGCATGTGTGTTTACTTCATCAAACTGCTACCAAAACATAAGAACAAGAACACAAGATGTTGGCTCTTTGCCAGGGCCAAAAACTCTCTTCTCTTGAGAGGAAAACCCTTTAGTAAGTTTCTCTTATTGAAGCTTCTTTATTGACTAGTGCCAAACCCTAGACCCCTGATTACGATCTCCTCCAAGCACAAGTCAAGTCCTTCCTTTATTCTGCACTTTGTTCCTAGCAAATAGACTTCCTTCTTCCGACACTTTGCTTCCCAACACTTTGTCCTCCTTCCTTGATCTTTGTCTAGAGATAGTTCTTGCTCATGTGAGCTTCTTGATGTGATATGCTTCCTCTTTTCTTAAAGATGATCTTCACTCATGAAGACACCCTTTCCTTGATCAACGCAGTTCTTCTTGATATAGGTCTGCAAACTGGTGCATCTGAACAGCAGCCACAGTTTAGCTATGTATAGTAGGAACCCTAGAGAATTAAGGCTCTTTTTCCTTCGCTATAGATAGAGACTCCTTTGCTAGACTTAGAAGGCTTTGTAGACTTGATCTTTCACCCAAACAATGATAATTCATGAATGGTTTCTAGCTGTTGTGATGCCGCAGGTTTGCCTCACTGTACCTCGCACGTGTGACTGTTTCTAGCTCTAGAAACAGTCCCTTATATTTCGGTTTTCTTCCTTCTTACTTCGCTTGATGTCCTTCCCTCTTCGCTTGGATAGGAGGCCTAATAGGCTTAGTTTGAAGCCCAAAAAATGATGGATGAGAAACCCTAATGTTGTTGTTGTAGTGACCGCAGTTAGCCCTTATATTCCTCACACATGTGGCTATAGCTTACCCTAAAATAGTCATTTATCCTTTAGTTATATTTTCTCCTTTTTCGCTGCTCTAGAGGCTCCCTTAAACTTGACTTTTCCACCTTTTACTTGGCTGCACTCACTTGCTGATTTCAAAGATGATCTTCGCTATCTTTGGAGGAGTGGACAGCCTCTATATATAGAGGATTGTCCCTCCTTTAGGCTGACTTGTAGGCCGACTAGCTGTCCTTAGGCCGACTTAACTATTTCTTCAATATTTTCTTTGTTTTGCTTCTTGAGGAGGACGTTGTTGTATGGAGAGGACTTGCACTTGTCTTGGAGGTATTCCTTTGACCTTTATACTATTTTATACATAGTGTAACATGCCCTCAAAGGGTCTTACATAAATACATTGACTCTCGAGTTTCTAGAAGCACTTCAACATGTGTTTGACCTGATTCAATGAGCAAGAAACTCATTGACAAATAATTTCTCTTTTCTTGAATAAATACAAAAGTCAAACTTACATTTATGAAGACCGAACCTAGTTACACTTCCTTCAACAGAGAGGTCTTACAAGAAAATAGTTAGAGTTTTTCTCAAGTCTCTTGTTATCAATACTCCAACTATGGCTTGCAAAACAAAGACACAATTACTGTAGAGAGCACATATAAAACAAATAAATATCATACAAATAATGTACAAGAAACCCAATCAAGTGATGGGAGTGAACCCCATCACTTGTTTTAGTTTAGAAAATGCTCTCAAGTAGCTAATATAAAATCAATGAAGCACTATTTGAAGAGATTTAAAATATGAAATGCTTGCCTATATACAAGCTATGTCCAAACGAATCCCTACAAGAACACTTCTTTGTAAGATGAACTATGAAAATCTAAATAACAAATGAGAGTTTTTTTTAGGATGCTTCAAGAGTGGAGCGCAATCTCAAGACTTTGATTTGAAGGATGATCCAAGGAGCTCTGAGGAACTAGGGTTTTGAACAAGGGGCGAAAGGCGCAAGCTGGTAACGATGGAGGGGCTTGGAGGAGGGAGCTCCACTCCCTCCTATAGTAACGTGGTTTCAAACAGAAGCAAGGACGCGAGTCTGAACAATTTCCGGAATCCACTTGAGGCAGAAACAAAGACAACTGGCACTCACAAGCCAGGAAGCAGCATTTCCCAGGAAAAGGAGGGAACCCACAAGGAAGCTAGGCGGGAAACGATTCCTGGCGACACCGGTCAGAAAACTGAGAAAATGTCTGCAACGGGACCATGTAAGCCCAAGGCCAATATTAAACCCCGGGTGGTCTTAAATGATCCTGCACTACAAGTGCACAGAGAATAAGTGGCAACTTATGCAGTCATTTGCAAGTTCATGGGCATATGGCCTACGGAGAAACCGTTGTATACTTGGATAAGAAACAAATGGAAACTGAAGGGAGAAATAAATCTACATCTTGGCTCCAAGGGTTTCTTCACAGTGGTTTTCACTAACCTAGAAGACAAAGACAATTTTCAAAGGAGGGCCCTACTTCTATTCTGTTGCAGGCCTTTATATGCGACCATGGGTGATGAACTTTGTTCTGGAGCGAGAAACGTTCACATTGGTCCCGGTATGGATTAGATTATACTCCTTACCTTTAGACTACTGGCTGCCAGAATCTTTAAAAGCTATAGGTAACAAATTAGGGCATTTCATAAAGATATCAGAGGCGACTATACGAGGGAAATATACCTCCTTTGCCCGCATATGTGTAGAGATGGACTTATCGGGAGCACTCACGGATGAAGTCATCCTAGAAGTTTATGACGAGGAATGGATCTAGGCAGTTGACTATGAACACATCCCATTCAAATACGTAAATGTCATGAACATGGGCACCTCTTCAGAGACTGCCCACTGAACAAAAGGGAGGAATTCTCAAAAACCAACAAAGGAAAAGACCCTGAAGGTTTTACCAAAGTGGGAGGCAGAGGAAAAAGAGGGGGGAAAGTCCCAAAAGAAACCTAGCGAAAGCAAGATACCAAGTCATAACAGTTTCGAGATCTTAGAAGAAGGAGGAGAAAATGGAATGCACAAGAAAACAGAAGACTATCAAATAGAAAATAAAAAAGAGGATAACATGGAAATCACACAAGAGCACAAAGGACAAAAGGAGGACACACCAAGCAGCATGGAACCTGGAAGGGACCATGAGATGACCCCAAGTGAAGGAGGCACGGAGGACCAAGACCTACAGGAGATCCTAGAGAGGGAGAACCTAGAACTAGAAAAGTTTCTAGCGCAGGGAACCAACACAGGAATTGACTCTCTACCACAAGAGGAGTTTGATAGAGTACAATAACTATTCCTCCGAAGGTCTCACTCAAAGGCAGCAGGAGTTAAAAGGAACGATGATAGCCAGGAGAATAGAGGGGTTAAATCAAAGGAGAAAATAATAGGACACTCCCCCAAGAACCCAGGAAAGAAAAGAGGAAGAAAGAGGCAGAATGAACTACTGACAGAGTGTGGAAAACTCATGATTAATTCAGGTAAGATGAAAGATCTCACCAGTTACTCTTTTACAAACCCATAATTATGAAGCTCACAACCTGGAACATTAGAGGACTAGGGAGTAAAAGGAAACAAAGAAATCTCAGTAACAGAATAAAAGAAGAAAAACCAGACATGGTGTTTATACAGGAAACAAAATGCTCAGTAGACAAAATCAGAGAACTGCACAACAAATGGTTTTTTAAGTATGATTACCTAGAAGTCAAAGCAAATAATTCAGTTGGGGGAATTCTCACTCTATGGAATCCTCATAAATTTGGAACCTTGGATGCTGAGGCATCAAGAAACCACCTTTCAATGGTCATCCAACCTTTGGGGGCAAGGATAGATACTTGATCACAAATGTCTATGGTCCTAAACTTCTAAACGACAAAATCAGGCTCCTCACCTCTCTGGAAGAGCTGAGAGAGAGACATCCAGCAATGCACTAGATTCTGGGAGGGGACTTCAATATGATCAGATCTCTTACAGAAAAAAAAATAGGAACCAGATCACTTGGTAGAGATTCTATAGCCTTCCAGAACTTCCTTAACAATATGAGACTAGTGGATATGGACACAATAAATGGCACCTTCACGTGGAACAACAAGAGAGGAGGAACTTCCCAAGTAGCCTCGAGATTAGACAGATTCTTAATCTCAGAGGATCTCTTCTCACTGGCCGTATCATGACTGCTTTCATCCTCCCTTTCGGAGGCTCGGACCACTGGCCCATCTAGCTGGAAGCTTCCTTTATTGGAACCCCGAGGAACAGACCTTTTAGGTTCGAAAATGTCTGGCTTACTCACCTTGATTTCATCACTAACATTGGAAACTGGTGGGCTGAAGAAATACCCACCCAAGGCACGAAAATGTTCCTCCTCCATCAGAGACTCAAACACATCAAGAGAAAGCTCAAAGAATGGAATAACAATGAGCTTGGAAACATATTCAAAGCCAAGGGAGAAGTGGAAAAAAAATTACAGGAAATTAATCAAACTCTCATCACAAAAGGCTTCACAGAGGAAAGGAAAAAGCAAGCGGACTCACTTCAACAAGAATGGGACAACGGATGCCAGCAAGAGGAAATCTTCTGGAGACAGAAATCTAGAGTACAGTGGATTAAGGAAGGGGAGAGAAATACCAGATTCTTTCACAAGTCTACCATGGAACACAGGGCTCATAATAGAATCACAAAGCTTATAGATCCTCAGGGTATAGAGCAAAATACCCACAAGGAAATGGAAGAGGTTCTAGGCCAACATTTCCAAAGTATAGCAAAGGAGACCATGGAAGACAGATCTCAATTTACTAAAAGTTTTACTCAACACATTCCCAAACCGGTAACCAGAGAAGACAATTATAATCTCAACAGGCCAGTGACGGAGGAAGAGGTCAATGAAGTAATCAAAGAGATGCACAATGGGAAAGCTCCAGGCCCTGATGGTTTCAATGTAGACTTCTTCAAAACTTGTTGGGAAATAGTCAAACATGACATTCTGGAGGTGGTGGAGGACTCAAGAAAATCAAAATCAGTTCTGAGAGCACTTAATGAATCCTTCATAGCCTTAATCCCCAAACAAGAAAAAGCCATGACTCCAGATAGATTTAGACCCATAGCTTTATGCAATGTGGTGTACAAAATCATTTCCAAAGTAATTGCTAACAGACTCAAACCCCTCCTTCCAACACTTGTGTCAGAAGAGCAGACTGGGTATGTGGAAGGTAGACAAATTTTCAATAACATCATTCAAGCTCACGAGGTGGTGCATTCCCTCAAGACCAATAAGCAAGTAGGTATGATAATTCAGCTGGACATAGCGAAAGCTTATGATAAGCTAAGCTGGTCTTATATAAGGGAAGTTCTTAAAGCATATGGCTTCGACCACAACTGGATAAGATGGGTCATGGCTCTCGTCACCACTGCCAGTGGTTCAATTCTTCTTAATGGCTCTCCTTCCAGAACCTTCAAGCCATCAAGAGGCCTCAGACAAGGAGATCCTCTCTCCCCCTTCCTCTTCATACTCATGATGGAAGGATTGGGCAGAGCGATCACTTCAGCCAAGGAGGAAGGAAGAATACAGGGACTTAGACTCACTACGAATGGGGATACATTGACCCATCAACAATTTGTGGACGACACTATGTTGCAGGGCACACCAACAGTCAAGGAAGCCAAAGCTTTCAAACAAATCCTGTATGAGTTCGCAATGGCCGCGGGTACTGAGGTAAGCCTCACAAAATCTAAAGTTTTCTTTTTCAATACTAATATTTCTATTCAAAGAAATCTCTCCAGAATTCTAGGATTTCAAAGAGAACATCTTCCCTTGAAATATCTGGGAATACCCCTCACTGACAAACCTCTGAGCAAGGAAGTTTGGGAGTCTGTAATCAATAAATTGAAGGATAAAGTAAGCAAATGGACAAATATATCCTTGAATCTAGCAGGGAGGTTAGTTCTCACAAAGGCAGTACTACAGACCATTCCAATATACATGTTATCAGCCCTTCCGACACCAATAGGAGTTTTATAGCAAATCAGGAATATTCAAAGGGATTTTCTGTGGGGTAAAGGAGAAGAGAAAAAGAAATGGGCTCTGGTAGCTTGGGACAAGCTCTGTAAACCCAAAACCCATGGCGGTTTGGGTCTCCATGACTCGAACATTCTAAATAAAGTTTTGGGGGCAAAACTTTGGTGGAGATGGCTAAAGGAAAGAAGAAACCCCTGGGCTAAACTTTGGAAACAAAAATATGCAAGGGATTGGCAAGAAACGAAACACATCAGAACGACAGGCCACATCAGAGGTTCCCATATCTGGAACAAGGCGTGGGAAAATAAAGCCTTAGTTCAGAAACATAGTTTCTAGGAGATCAGAAATAGGAAGCTTGCATGGTTCTGGGAGGACAACTAGCAGCAGGAACATAACCTTAGCAGAGAAGGTTTGGACATTATCAAAAACGACACCATTAACAAAGGACTGAAAATAGTAAGTGACTACTGGGATCAGTCAAGGGACACTAGTAAATGGAGGATTTGGAAGGTACCAGACTACAGTGAAGAGACCCCCTTGAAGACCCAAGCCAAAGTGCTGGAAGCTATTCTGGAAAAAAGACAAATTTTGACCTCTACCTCGAATGATCTACTAAGATGGGGTAAAAATAACGAGGGCATCTTCAACCTCAAAGAAGCTAAAAGAATAGCCACGGGGCTTAACTACCCAAACCCTGATAAGACATGGAAAGACTTATTGAAAAACCCACACTGGATGAAGATCAAACTGTTCAGGTGGCTGGTCCAACACAGAAAGATTCTAACTTGGGAAAATCTCAGAAAAAAGAGGTTTTGTTGGGCCATCAAGATGCCAATTATGTGGACTACAGGAAGAAACTATGGATCACCTTCTCAACCTCTGCTCTTTCACCTCCACCTTATGGAATTGGGTAGCCTGTATCTTCAAGCAAACAGACAGGAATGAAAACGACATCAACGACACTTTAAAGAATTGGAGGAAGGATTTATCAGACAATGAGACAGTAAACACAGCCTGGGCTCTGATTCCAAGATTCTTGATCTAGGATGTTTGGAAAGAACGTAACAACAAGATCTTCAAAGATAAATCTGGCTCAGCTCAAAGTATCATAGCTCAAATCCTAAAGCAACTCAAAGAAACTGTCAATGCCCTTCTGAAGCAACTTCCTGAGAAACCCCCGAGTCATCGGGACGCTCACATTCTGGAACTGTTGGGACTCCAGTCTCTTGTCCCTCAGGGAACAATCAAGACATCAAAGAGAATATCAGTAGGAAAGGCTTTCTGGCAACCCGCTCCCCAAGGCTTTTTAAAATTCAATATAGATGGAGTCTCAAAGGGTAACCCTGGGGACGCTGGTTATGGAGGAGTCATAAAGAGATGAAGAGGGCAACATAAAAGTCATCTTTCACAGTCACCTGGGGAGGGCCACTAACAATATGGCTAAACTCATGGGCATTGAGCAATGCTTAGAGATTCTGATAGAGTTCAATTTACATAATACAATCATCGAGGCTGACTCGGAATTAATAATTAATTCGGTCAAACGGCTAGGCACGGGTACTGCACCAGACAAAGTCTTGAAACACTGGAGACTTCTGCAGGTCTATGACCAAATTCAATCGCACCTAAGAATTCTAAGAACATTCAGTTTTGTGCATGTGCATAGAGATGCCAACAAAGTGGCGGACTGGCTCGCTAATGAAGGGGTAAGATGCACAAAAGACAACAAGTGTTGCTTATGGGAATCGGTACCCGCAGGACATCTGCGTGAGAGTTGCCACACTCTGGCCCTCACAGACAAGGAGCATCATCAGCACATGAAGGGGAATCCGCCAGTTGACCAATAATCAATGGATGATAGGGGTTTGATTGTAAGTCAACCTGAGCTTTGGCACAATTGGGCCTCGCAGTGGGATACCATAGGTTGCCTACTTGTTGGTTCGGTAGGCGAGCAGGTAATCAGCAAAATGGAGATGATCTGCTCTAAACTGCACGGCATAGGTTCAATTGGGTGGCACAGTCGATTGGATGGCAGTAGTGCAAAGTTATCAGGCGTCAAGAGGTTATCAGGCGTCAAGCGGTTATCAGATGTCAAGTGGTTATCAGGCATCAAGCGGTTATCAGGTGTCAAGCAGTTATCAGATGTCAAGTGGTTATCAGGTGTCAAGTAGTTATCAAGCGTCAAGCGATTATCAAGCGTCAAGCGATTATCAAATGTCAAGTGGTTATCAGGCGTCCAGTGGTTATTGGGCGTCAAGCAGTTATCAGGCGTCAAGTGGTTTCTAGGTTATCAGACGTCAAGCGGTTTATGGGTTATCGGGCATCCTCAAACCCCGAAGTGGTTTATTAGAAATGTCTCTGATGCCACTCAACGCTCAACACGTGGCCTCCGGAGGAGAGAGAACATCGCCTTCATCGGGCACGTATTCCTCCGGCATCTTCTCCGCCCGATATTTCCCTCGGCCATTGGATCTTGCAACTGTAGATCAAGGGCTCTGATTTGTCGAGCTGGTCAGTGGGTTCGGGTACTCCCTAGCGGACCTAAAATCTTTATTTTGTGGTCACTATTCACCTCCTCCGGTCCGCTCATAGTTTGACGGGTTAAGGCGTTTTGTTCAGTTTTGCCCCTTGACCGCTTGACCTTGGTCCAAGGTGCAGGTGGTGGGGGCAGACTGTTTTGTTTTCGAGAAGTTGACTCTTTCCCCAAAGCTTGAAGCGTTTGCTAAGTCTTTAGCCCTCTTCCTCTTTAGGTGCGATGTATTTTATGTATCATATTTTTTTGTGACAAGATAATAGAAGAACCGACTCTTGCTTTAGCAAAAAAATAGGATGCTTCAAGAGTGGGTTGGTCTCTCAAAGACTTCCCCTCATGCTTGATCCAATAAAAATAATTCTTCTACAATACTTCAATCACACATTAGTCCATATAGATTTAAAGAAGCAAACAACGAACTGAAACTTCTAGAAATTTATTTGAAACTAGAACTTCCAACATCTAGAGCTAGTTCCAAATCAAATGTTAATGCAAGATAGCTTTGCACTAGCAAGTCTACAAGAGTGTATGGAAAATGAAATAACTCAAAGCATAAATAGAAGAGATTATATCAATAGCTCACAATGCACAACACTAGAAAGGATGAACACCCATGAATGGATCTTCAAAGTCATTTTATTGCAATTCTTGAAAAGTGTAGAAAGTAACAACACTTCTGCAAGCACAATAGCTAGTAAACAATTGATTACATGGTGAGACCTCATGGCTCTATTATATAAAAGTTTGGGACTCAATCCCAAGGTAAATGGTGACAATCTCAAAGCAAATGGCTAACAATCTCAATGCTCCTTCATGCAAATTTGAATTTCCCAAGTGGCATCAAGAATCTCTCAAGCAAAATCGAATTCCATGATGAAATGACAAGTGTAGATGGGTGGGAACCCATGTGTAGACAAATTCCCACAAAAATCTCCACCAAATATTCTCTCAAATCTTCCCAAATGTGCATTAACTTTTCAAATTCGAATTTCCAAGTAAGCAGCTTCCTCATTTAATGCCAGAAATTCGATCTCCTTGAGTGGGCCATGTATTTATGATGCAAGGTGTCAAATCATCCTCCACTTGTCCTTTGACTCATTCATTTGACTTGAGATAATTTCCAAGTCATTTCCATGTCATTTTGTCACATGGAGCTATTTATTTTCTTCATTTATTTAATTGTTGAGCTAATTTATTGCCACATTTTCCACAAAACTTAGGAAAAGTGGATTTTGAGAGTCTATAACTTATTTTTTACCCCTCAACGTGTGTCATAGTAGAGAGTTGAGGGTAAGAGGTGTAATTTTGAGCACACATACCCCATACAACTTCTCTAGACATCACTTATTACAATTTATTTTCAAAATTTATTCAAATTTCTACCATGCGGGAAATTTAAAAATTTTAAAATGATCCCCTAGACCTAATCAAATTCCACAAAATTTTGTGAGTGATCTAGTATGGTAATATACAATGACTCTAGACACTAGGACTCACCCAAGGCCTTGCCTTCAAGCCATACTTTGGCTTTGGGATTATGCTTGGAGGAAAAAACTCAATTAATTACTAAATCCTCATAAGGATATGATAATTAACCAAGTGATAAAAAATCTCTCAGACTAAACTCACTTGATTACATGGTCCCAAGTTACCTAGGCATGTTACATGACTCAACTCATCATACTAGCATCACTTTTACATCGTCCCCGCAGGGCTTGTGGAATCTGAGTATAGCAAAAAAAGATAAGAAGAAGAAGTAGAGTTGAAAAACTCTGATGGCACATGAAGCCTTTGATACATCCTTGAGGATGGAGTCTTCAAAAAATCTTCAAGTGCCACTCCAATGGTCAACATGACCCAATCAAATGAGGAGAGAGAAGATATGTTGAGTTGATGAGGTGCCAAATGAGGTTGTAAGTCACTCTTATTTATACGAGTCAATGTGGGTCAAAATACATGTTTCTTGGGTTTCATGAGCCTACATGATGGTGAGGCCGACCTTGACAATTTGCACATGTGTGGGCTTCACTTTCAAAAACGCATTTCTCCTTGTCCAAATTTAGTGATCTTTAGGTCAATTTTGGTCCTCTCGAAAAGAGGAATTCAGTGCAATAATTACCTTCATCAAATGAGTTGTCCAAAGTGGAATTTCGTGCTAGTTTTCAATTTTAACACTCTCTCTCAGCTAGGGAGAATTCCAACTGCCAATATTTGACAATCGATCGTCATGCCATCTATCATCATGTACAATATTTGCATCTTGTCTCATCTTTGTTGAACACCAATATAGATAATAAGAAGAATCAATCGAGAGTGAGTGACAAGACCTTACCACTCTTCACTGACAAAAGTCAGTCCAAATAACCAGGGGTAGAACCCCAATCATACATGAACCTGAATGATCAAGTTGTTGAACATCATGCATCCTAGACATAGAGAGTACGAAAGTACACGATGCGTCCATCTGTAGTGCTATGGTCCCTATCTTCTTCTCCCAACTCATTGGCCAGATGAAAGGTACTTCCCAAGAGTCTCAGACTACATGGGTAGGATGTATGTTGGGGCATCCGTAGGAGAAGGTGAACCACCCACCCTATGCTCTCATATATCATCATGGGGTATCACAGGGGAAGGTGAACCACTCACCCTATGGTCGCACATAGCTCCAAGAAGTAACCCAGGCCCCCAGGGGCTCAATGTCCAACTCAAGCAGGACCCACATGAGAGGGTCCTTCCACAACTCCAAGTCTCTCTCGGAAGGTTAAGAACTTGACCTTCAAGGGCTTCGTGAGGATGTCAGCAACCTGCTCATCAGTCCTGATGTATTGGAGCCTTATTTCTCTCTGTTGTACCATATCCCGAATGAAGTGGTACTTGATATCAATATGCTTGGAGCGGTCGTGGAACACGGGATTCTCTGAAAGGCGAATCCCACTCTAGTTATCGCAATAGATATGGGTAGTATCCAGCGCGTGCTCAAATAGCTCATTGAAGAGCTCCCTCAACCAAACAACTTCACAACAAGCCACACTAGCTACAATGTATTCGGCCTCGGTGGTGCTTAGAGCAACCAATTTTTGTTTCCTGCTCATCCAAGAAATTGAAGCAAATCCCAAAGAGAAGCAACATCCTGACGTGCTCTTTCTATCCACCACATTGCCAGCCTAGTCAGCATCAGAATATCCATGTAGCCTCAAATTCCCAGCAGTGTGTCTCAACCCATAGTTGATACTAGATAGTGCCATGAAGATATCTTACGAGATTCTTTGCAACAACCCAATGTATGTGATAAGGCTCAACTGTAAATTGAATCTAAGTATTTACAATAAAGCATATGTCCGCTCGGGAGTTTACCAAGAACATCAGGGCCCCCACAAGTTGTCTATATTCAGAAGGGCTTGTCAATTCAACACTTCCCAGACATTCTTCATGATCGATTCATATTCC
The DNA here is from genome assembly GCA_000404065.3 of Pinus taeda. Classification (NCBI taxonomy): domain Eukaryota; kingdom Viridiplantae; phylum Streptophyta; class Pinopsida; order Pinales; family Pinaceae; genus Pinus; species Pinus taeda. The sequence continues at coordinate 199,888 of APFE031103304.1, read as the reverse complement.
TCATTCATCGCATCTTTCCATACTTGGTGCTTTACAGCTTCCGCGAATGTGCAAGGTTCAACTTGAACAATAGTACTCATGGCAACCAAGTACCCTTGATACTTGTTAGGCTTCTTACTTTTGTGAAATGGCCCTCTTGGAGCGGTATGGTTTTCAACATCTTGAAGTGTATCCTTGAGCCATAGATGTATTTTCCTTGAGGTAGGGGTATCAACGGGAGGGGGATCAATAGGATCCATCGGGCCATCAACATCAAGCATAAGCTCATCCATCAAAGGTTCTTCTTGTGATTTAGCAGTATCATCATCGTCCTTCCTTAAGATGGGGAGATCTCTGGCTTTCCCAAGGGCAGTGTCTTCATCAAAGGTAACATCTTGGCTTACTTCCACATCTTTTGACCAGGTACATAAATTCTATATGCCTTTGAATTTTCATTGTAGCCGACGAGTATACCTTTCTTCCCAGAAGCTTCCAATTTATTCCTTTTCTCTTTAGGCACATGAAAGTACACTCGACAACCAAAGATTCTAAAATGAGAAACATCAGGTTTCTTACCAATGCAGACTTCCTCGGGTGTCTTGAAATCTAAAGCTTGATGCGGCCTCCTATTTTGAACATAGACGGTAGTGTTGGCAGGTTCTCCCCACAAGAATTTTTGTAGACCTAGTTCATAGATCATGGCACGAGTGGCTTCCATGATTGTTCGATCCTTCCTTTCGACAACGCCATTCTGCTCAGGAGTGTATGGAAGAGTTGTCTCCCTCTTAATGCCAACCTCTCTTGAAAATTCATTGAATTCATTTGATTCATATTCGATTCCATTATCGTGTCTTCAATGTCTTGATCTTCTTCCCTATTTGATTCTCCACCAATGCTTTGAAAGAACGGAACCATTTGAATACTTCATCCTTCTTCTTTAAGAAATAGATCCATGTTTTGCGTGAGAAGTCATCCACAAAGATTGCATAATATGTGTATCCTCCCAATGAGGTTACGAGCAAGGCACCAAACAGGTTAGAATGGACCAATTGAAGAAAATCAGTTGTTACACTTTCACTAGAAGGGAATGGTCCCTTTGTATGTTTCCCCGCTGCACATCCCTGACAGACTCCTTCATGGTTCATATTGAATTTGGGCATCCCTATGACCATCTTCCTTACCCCAAGCAAGGCTTTGTAATGTAAGTGGGCAAATCTTCAGTGCCATAATTCACATTGAAGAGAAGTATCACTCGCCAAAGCTCCCAAAGGACTTCCACCAACTTGATAAAGACCATCCACCCTAAATCCAAGAGTAAATGCATCTTTAGGGTTTTTATGACAAATACGTACATTTCCATCAATGAATGCTACCTTGTAGCCTTTGTCTTCCATCGTAGAAATAAACACCAAGTTCTTCAAATCAAGCGCTTACAACACTTCTTGTAGATGTATGGTTTGACCTTGATTCAAGTGAAGAGTGGCAGTTCCTATCCCTTTCACGAGGTAGGTGGCATTATCTCCAAGTATGATCTTTAGATTAGTTTTCTTCTCAAGTAAATTTGAGAGGGCCTCCTTGTATCGAGTGAAATGCCTTGAGGCTCCACTATCAATCAACCAATGATCCAAAGTATTCAGAGGAGAGGCAGTCGATAGAGAAGAAATAAGATAAAACTCATCTTGTTTTTCTACAATATTACTTTCATCATATTTGGCATTTCTTATCTTTTTGGGAGGTCAACCATTTCCATTTCAAGCAGTGGGAACATTCCTCTTTCCTTTGTTGTTGAACCTATTGTTCCTTTGATTGTCATTGTTGTTGTTATTGTCATCATCCCTTGGAGGATTCTTCTTGTGAGGGCACTCTCTAGCATAGTAGTCGAACCTGTTACAATTATAGCATCTTCCTTTGCCTCTTCCTTTGAATCCCTTCCTAGATCCTTGACCCTGTTTCCTTGGACCAACATCATTCTTTCTCTTTGCATATGCAGAGAAAGAGGTAGGTTTATTTTCATTTTTTGATTTATCTTTTTCCATCATTATTGTCTCCACTTGAATACATCTAGCCAATAACTCATCGAAACCAGGTATCATGTCACTATTGAGAATGGTGGTAACAAATACATCCCATGGCCTTGAAAGACCTCCAAGATCAATGAGAGTGAGTTCCTTATCAATAGAAACTTCTCCAATAGATAGCAAGTCATTCTTGATTTGAGTTATTCTAATGAAGTAGGATTGGATAGACTCCCCTTTATCCATCTTGATATCCTTCAACTTGTTCTTGAGAAAGAGGATTTGATTTGCATTGTTCACTTTGAACATCCCAACCAACTCATCATATATTTCCTTAGAAGTTCCCAAATCAGAAATATAGGCAACCAAATAATTTTGAATGGAGTCAATCACAATTTTCTTAGCTTTGACCTCACCTTTTCTATACTTTGTTTTTGTATCAACAGGTGCATTTGAAGGAGGCTCCACCACTTTTCCTTGCACATAGTCCAATACTTCATGCTCCTCTAAAGTCAGGTCCAAAGTGATCTTCCATGCATGACAGTCAGATTTGTCATTGAGCTTGTCCTCGGCCTTCAAGTAAGATGTAGAGGCCATGGAGACTTGTCAAATATTCTTTGTTCAACAAATATCTTAGTGATAGCTTTTCTTTCTCTTGCTTGGGCTTTGTCCTCACTTGGGCTCTAATACCATGTTAATTTTAGATAACAATGGTACGTTTTATGCTTGCAACAATTACTTCAATGTCCTTTTATTAGCCCAATGATAATTTCCACTTATTTTCCAATAGCAATCACATTGACAATAACTGTAGATAGAACATAAACAATAAATGCAGAAGACAAGTCAAGACAAGAGAACACAAGAATTTGGCTCAAGCTAGGAAAAAACCCCAAGATAGGGAAATCCCTTGATCAATTCTTCTTATTATAAATATCAAATGGTCAGCACAAAGAGAGAGTTCAATAATACAAAGTCAAAGTCAAAATTGACTTGTCAATTGATGACCCAATACCAGTGTCCAAAACAGCCCCGTAAAATCTGCAATTCTGCCCCTCAGTCAACACCAGTCAAATTCTACCCTAACCAGAAAATCAACAACAGTCAAAGTCTGGTCAACTTCTTCCAAAACAGCATGGTCAAAGGAGAGACGAACTCGGCCTCTCTTGCTGGTTAAAGTCAGCACAAAACAGTCAACAAATCTGCAGTCAAAGTTGGTCAACCTGATGTCCACGCTGCAGTCAACACAGGTCAAAGTGCCCAGAAATTCTTGGTTCTGTGCCAGTCACTGTGGCCTGCCCAAACAGAAATATTCCTCCAAAAATTGCAGTCAAAACAGGCCAAAATCACCTCGGCCAACGCTGGTCAAACTTCAGCTGAAACAGAAAAGTCAACGCAGTCAAAGGAGCCTCTTGAAATCCGCACGTGTGAGAAAAGGATAGTTGCCTGCAACTTGTGCAACCCAATCAGATGAGGAGAGAGAAGATCTGTTGAGTTGATGAGGTGCCAAATGAGGTTGGAGATCACTCTTACTTGTGTGAGTCGATGTGGGTCAAAAGACATGTCTCTTGGGCTTCATGAGCCTACATGATGGTAAGGCCAACCTTGACAATTTGCACATGTGTGGGCTTCACTTCAAAAACACATTTCTCCTTGTCCAAATTTAGTGATCTTTAGGTCGATTTTGGTCCTCTCGAAAAGAGGAATTCAACACAATAATTATCTCTATCAAATGAGCTGTCCAAAGTGGAATTTGGCCCTAGTTGCCAATTTTAACAATAAAGGGCAGAGATAAATAAATATCTAAATCCTTAATATTGAAAATTTAGCTTTAAAGTTTAAACATAAATAGCTAATTCAATCTAGTAATGCCTAAGAACAGTGGCACTTGTTATAGTTTCCACCTTTGGTTTCTTGTTCACCTCGGACTTGACCCACAGCTTCTACCTTGTTATAAGCTTATCTGAGCTTACTTGGAAACTCGTCTTCCATTCCTCTGGAAAACAGTGCTATACCTTTATTATCCTATTCTCTTACTCCAAAAGGGCAACTTAAAGTTTAAACTAAGCTCAAAACCTATACTTTGGGCTGTATAAATCGCAGTTAATGGTTTATTTCCAGTTAGAGACTAGTGCATGAAGCCCACTAATGGTAGATACTGAGTACAGATTTACTTTCATTCAGCTGATATAGTTGAAAGACCAGATTTTAAGGGATAATGTAAGACACAAACTGGAAGCATATTCAAGGCCCACTGAAACAGGGAAAGATATATTTGACTGACTGGAATGAATTTGTCCCATGTGCCTGAAACAACATTTCATGATATATCAGGTTACTTCTGCCAAGGCGATATGTGGGACAATAATGGAGCAACATGTTTATTTTCTTGCAACTTAGTTGAGAAACAACCATATGAATGTACCATCAAATTTCATATTATCCAGAAAATACACCTGGTTCAATACCTTACTAGCATTAATGCCCCAAAGGCAAAGCCTCGAACTTAGAAGTAAACAAAACAAAATAAAACAAAAAAACCCCGTAGATTTTTCCAGCATCAAAGAAAATTATTTACAAAATTGCATTTCCATGTTCACTCCATCTTAAAGAACAATTCATGCCTGTTTCATGTTGCTTTTGTTGAAAAACAAGGCCAGTGTGGACCTCCCAAGCCATGTTGAGAACGTGAATGCTAAAAAGCATGGAGTGAGCTTTGCTAGATCAACATGCAAAAAAATAAAAATAAAAACCAAATAACACCTCATTGGACTAGAACATGGGTACATGTGGCATTTTGAGACAGTTTAGTTCACAAACAGCTCTGTGGACACCACCCTCAAATTTTATAGAGGATATCCATTTCAATTCTCAAAAAGTTTCATAGGCACTAACTGTCTATAGTTATAGTCTGAAACTCCAAAGCAATACATAGGACAAAGCAGACCCTGCAAACTTCCCCGGCATCCAAAGACTAGCTAACAACCATTTCTGTCAAATGGGTGAGTTTTAAACTTCAAACCTCAAATAAAATCAATATTTCCTACAATTCAACCAATTCTACATCACAAGCTTCTGGTCGACGCTATGGGCAACAATCTCAATACCACAGGTCACAAATCCAAAAACCAAGGGAGTCATCTCACTTGAATGTAAAACATAATTCTAACATAAAATGGACATAGCCAATGGGGCATTGGTTAATTGGTGAGTGTTAAGCTGTCTTCAACCGTTTCATTGTCGTTGTGGTACCACCACTATGGTATGACTTTTAAAAATATGAGGCTGGCCTTAGGCGAAGAATAGATAGCCCTCAGGCCTGTAACTTAAGCAAAAGAAAGTTCACTCTTCACGGTGCAGCCCCTCAGGAAATGTTTCTTAAAGCAATTCCAAAAAAGGAAATGTTTCTTACAGCAATTCCCAAAAAGGAAAAACATAAAATGTATATATACATCACATCAACAAGGTCGCCTTGTTAACTCTTGAGATGCTCCACTATACATCCCCATGAGTTGATTGGGGACATTGTCCCATACCAAACCAAGTATAATTGTGCAAGAGATTCCTAAACCTAATCAAGACCCACGCAGTGTTGTTCTTGGGTGCAATATTTTTTATATGGTGATGAAATATGTCCAGAGATATATAAATCTATGTACTCAAAACAATTTGATTTTGATTTGGTAAAGCTCAAGGCTCAAATGTAACACAGAACTCCGTGCTTATTAAACACGCACGTTCTGCTTAGGAGATCTGCGCTGACAACTGATGAATCTCCAATCTAATTTCCCCAAATAGCAGTCTGGTGACATGAGGCACTACTGAAATCACCATTTTCGAGAGAATCCAACCAATCGCTTAAAAGAGGGGAGCCTAATTGTAAAAATCAATTAGTCCGCGTCCATGTATAGAACACAATGTTTAATGCCTGAAAAAAATTAGGTTCGCTTATAACTCCTCAGATGCTCCCCCATACATCCCCATGAGCTGATTGACGGCATTGTCCTTGTGCCAAATCAACATAACCTCTCAGCGTCTCGTACAGTATTGTTCCTAGGACAATCCTGAAATTTCATGAAATATGCATATTCACATAGGCAACCCTCAATTCAAAAAATGTGGTGTGTTGAATTGGGTTAATAAATCAAGGGCTGTATCATGGTGATTGTTGTTTTATAGCCTATATGTATACATATATCAGCGATTTATCTGAGATAAATATCCAACAGAAAAATGGGTTCTTTAGGACAACGCCTCTGACTTACCTTTCCAAGCCGATGAATGCCTCGCTCCAGCAACAGAGATATTGTAACGAAGATGGTGCAAACCACTGCAACTGCCCATGTCGGTGTGTACTTGAGAGAGCCTTCGGTCTCTTCTGCCATTGATCTCAATTGAAACAACAACAAGGCCTTCTCAGCGCACGGACTGATGCCCAACCAGCAACCTGCAACAATGAACAAATGGCACCAACTTCCAAATATAATATATATACAGACAGAGACACGACCAAAAAGTACAGGATGTGTAAATGACAAGACCAGACCTGGAACTCGAACTCGAGAACAGATACAAATTTTAGAACATTCTAAGCCCCGAGACAAAAGCCAGTTGGTCGGGACCTGGAACTCGAACTCGAGAACAGATACAAATTTTAGAACATTCTAAGCCCCGAGACAAAAGCCAGTTGGTCGGGACCTGGAACTCGAACTCGAGAACAGATACAAATTTTAGAACATTCTAAGCCCCGAGACAAAAGCCAGTTGGTCGGGACCTGGAACTCGAACTCGAGAACAGATACAAATTTTAGAACATTCTAAGCCCCGAGACAAAAGCCAGTTGGTCGGGACCTGGAACTCGAACTCGAGAACAGATACAAATTTTAGAACATTCTAAGCCCCGAGACAAAAGCCAGTTGGTCGGGACCTGGAACTCGAACTCGAGAACAGATACAAATTTTAGAACATTCTAAGCCCCGAGACAAAAGCCAGTTGGTCGGGACCTGGAACTCGAACTCGAGAACAGATACAAATTTTAGAACATTCTAAGCCCCGAGACAAAAGCCTGCAAGATTTTCTCTAATACTGGAATTTCCATAACTTTCGAGGCAAAGTGCTCCAGTTAGTTAGACTACGGCTTCATGGTGTTGTCAAAAGGCCGTGGTCTCACCCATTTGTGAGAATTTTGTGACAAATCTGACATCACGTGCCAGTCCCAAAATGGGTGAGAATTTTGTGACAAATCTGACATCACGTGCCAGTCCCGAAATGTGATGTCCGATGCCAGGATGCGTATAGCCAAAACATGATCACTTTTGATGCATTGGAGTCCTTGATTTGAATCTTGTGACGGAGGGTTGGTATAAAGATTTAATTCTCAATATTTGTAATCAAAGTGTAGGATAAAATATATGGTTAGTTTATCATAATCTTTGCTGTGTGTTTCCGCCCCTCCCTGTTTAAAAAACAAACAAACCGACTTTTGGTCTGTGTGTTTTTCTTTTATGCTTAAGAGATTCGCATTGCTGTTTACACTGTACAGGTTATTATGACACCATTTTTAAGGTTGAATTGTTGCTAACAGCTTCTTATGATACAACTTGATCAATGAAAGTTAGTAGTGTGACAGTTGTGTTTAATTATTAAAAGTGGGTTACGCCTTTTTTATTTCAGCCAGTTGTTAAGTTGTATTGCTATAAATAATAATTAAGTCAAACTAAATAATATATATTTTAATA